>JAFLJL010003505.1:0-19094 GCA_018398815.1 Conus ventricosus
TCCCCCACGCCACGATAAATTTCATGCCAGTCTCACCCCCCCCCAACCCCCCCCCCCCCCCCTTAGCTGCCTCACCTCACCCCCTTTTTCCATCCTGCCCCCGGGTTTCCCTCTTCTCCACGCCCGTTGACCGCCCCCCCCCCCCCCCCCCCCCCCCCCCCCCCCCCCCCCCCCCCCTATTTCCTTCCCCTGTTGCTGGTCTGTCAGGGGAGCCCACCAAAAACCCCAATTTGCTTTTTCCCCCCCACCCCCCCCCGCCCCCCCCCCCCCCCCCCCCCCCCCCAATTTTAATTAAGCAAAAACAAGATTTGATTTTTTGCATGTCGATCTGTTTAAAATCCTATTGAACAAAAAAAAAAAACCCCCATATGGCCTGCTGTGGTTCGTTTTAGCTTTTAATTAATGGGAAATTATAATCATTCCTTTTTTTTTTTGCCTTAACATGAATTAAAGTTTGGAATCCCCGGTTTTATTGTTTTCAATTTTTAAAGTGCGATTAAAGGGAGGGAAAATTTCTGTTCCAGTTTAGTATGACCCAAAGCCCCAATTTTTAAAGCAAAATGTGTTCATTCTGCTGGTTCCCCACTAAAATCTCTTTTGGGGGCATTTGGGGAGTCAGGTCCCTTTTAAACATCATGGCTCGTAAGTGGGATTTTCTTGGGGAATTTTCGACCCCAACGGTCATACCAGTTGGATTTTTATGGGGGTGAAATGGGAAAAAAATGGAACCACATGGTAGAGTTTCATTGACTTGGGGGGCGGATGGTGCTCAAAATTTCTGGACTAATATGCAGTGTTTGTCCTTCATTTTTTACTGTCTGTTTTCTGTGTGTCTGTGTGCGTGTGTGCGTGCGTGGGGCGGGGGTGCGTGGGGTGTTGTGTGTTGTGTGGTGTGTGTGTGTTGTGGTGTGTGGTGGTGTGGGTGTTTGGGGTGTGTGTGTGTGTTCTGTTTGTCTTTGGGGTCGTGTGTCTGGTGTCTGTGTTGGGTACAAGTGCGTGCGGCGTGTGTCTCCCTTTTCCACACACACACACACACACACCACAACCCACACACACACACACACCCACCACACCACCCGCGGCCCCAAAAGTTTTGCGCATACTTTCAAACACACACGCACACCGTTTTTCGCATATGGCCCCGATCGCAAATACGGAGGCGAGAGGAAAAAAGAAAGAGAGAGAGGAGGAGAGAAGAGAGGAAAGAGAGAAGGAGAGAGAGGGGAAGAGAGGAAGAGAGAGAGAGAGAGAGAAGAGATGAGAGAGAGAGAGGGCAGAGGCAGAGAGACAGAAAGAAGAGAGGAAAGAGAGACAGAGGACAGGCCCGAGAGAAATAATGAAAGTTAGACACGAAGAGACAGGGGGCATGGTGTTGGCTTGTGCCGCATTCCCGAGGTGGAGTGTTTCTTGTGGAGAGCGAGAAAAAAAAGGGTGGTGTGATTCCTTTTTCAAAAAGGGGCTTTCGAAAAGGTCGTTGTACCACAGACCATTTATAAAATGACCAGTCACAAAAAAAGCAATTTCTCCGTGAAAAAGTTTTTTGGGCGATTTTTTGACGTTAAAAAGCCCTATGACTGCGTATGGCAGCAAGGCTTTGTAAAAATTAAAAAATGTTGGCTTTTTGGGGAAAATTTTGATTACTTTAAAACTTCCTAACAGAAAGAAGCATAGTACGGGGATTGGAGGAATTTTTTCACCCTTTTGGGGAATGTAGTAGGGTATTCCCAGGGACAGTTATTGCCCCCCTGTTGTTCATAATCCTAATCCTATTTCCCCAAATCTTGTAAAAAGAATGCATGTAGTAAAATATCCCAGATGATTTGCTTTTGGGATTTTTGACTTTAAAGGAAGTTTCCCAAAAAAAAGAACATAAATTTTGCGAAGATGACCAAAAGGAATTGGTAACTTATCTTCTATTGAAAACAATGGATTAGACTTTTGGGAGAAAAAAACATGTTTAGTTTTTTAAAACAAGGGGTGAGAACCCAAAGACTCCCCCTCGTTTTGTGGATGGTCGTTCGGGGAATAAACAAAAACTTAAGTTTCGGGGGGTTTTTTTTAACCCCAAAGGGAAACGGGAAAAAATTTAAAATTAATTGTAAAAAAGAAAAAGTTTAAACATTCAAAAATTTAATGTTGTCAACCATGGGGTCGGGACTGTCATACCCTTTTACCTATACATCTCTTTACCCGACGAATTGCTTATGGGAGGATGTATTTCTCGCACCAATTATCTTTTAAAGAGTTTGCAAAGCTTGGTAAAAGGCCATAAAATTCCCCTGGGGCCCCAGTACACAAAAACCTAATGATGTTTTAAAGAAACAAAATATATTACCTCTAAAAGAAAGCGAAAAGTAAATTTTCCAAAAAAATTGTCAGAAGTCTTTCTGTTGAAAAACAGTTATGAAAAATACGATTGATTTCCCGTAAAAATTTTCCTAGGGGGTCTAAAAACATATCTTACTTACCAATTAGAAATAAATCTGATTTATGCACATTGTAAAATTTTATATTAGCTGTCCATAATTTTCCCGCAGTCCCCCCAATGCCCCCTTGGGAGCACCTAAATGCTTCTTTTGATAAAAAAAACTTTTGGGAAAGAAAAGTGATAATGTAAATATTTTTTAAAACTGAAGTTCGTGAACTCTGAAAACGCTATCCCAAAACATTAAAAGGGTTTACGTGGGTCGGTAATGGAATCCCCGACAGTGGTTCAGGGGTTTTTTAATACCAACCAAAGCGGAATATATTTTGTAGGAAAGGGGTTTTTTAATCTATCCCCGAATTTATCAATAGAAGGCTTTGCTTACATATTGATACATCAATTTCTTTCAATCAAATTTTTTCTTTGTGTTGATTCCAAAAAAGTTTTACAGTCATTAGGCTTTGGGCGCAAAGTAGAAAAGATTTTCTTTTTTGAAAATAAAACACTCCCGTTGTTTCATTACACTAGGCATAAAAATTGATTTTTGTTGGGTGATTCATGTGTATAAAGTGGAAAAAATCGACAGTCTTGCAAAAGAAAGGGGGCAAGCAAAAGCGAAAATTTTACTAAACAATCCCTTAGTCATCCCTTTTTAATTATCCAAAATTATGGAAAATTTAGAATAAACAGAATTCTAGTCAAAAAAAGGTACTTACCGTCATGCCCAAAACACTTGTTAGTTAATATAAATTTTGGTTGAATGTTGGAACACTAAAAATTTTCGGGATTTCTTGTTATGCAGAGAAAAAAATTTCTTACATCATCTTTTTTTTGAATGTCAGTGTTTTACCCCTCTTGGGAGAAAGGGATTCAGATGAATAAAATTGATAATGTCAATACTGTCTTAAGGGTTCATAGTTGCGAAAATTTCCATGTTATTTTGCGTCACAGGTTGCAAAAATTTTTTATAAAAATCAAACTTTGGTACCCCTAGGGGATTTTTTACACTCTGCAAAATGCATAAATCAGTTTTGGGGGTTTGAAATACAATGTGATGTAAATTAAGTGTGGGGCGTTTTTTTTGTTTTTTCTTTTTTTTTTTTTTTTTTCTTTTTTTTTTTAAAATTTTTTTTTTAAATGTCTAATAATTGGCATGAAAAAAATTAAATTAAAACCCTGAACTGAACTGAATGAAACCCCACACAACACACAACACACCCACCACACACACACACACACAACAACCAACACCCACAAAAAAACACAAACACACAAAAAACCAAAAACACACACCACACACACACAACACACACACACACACAACCACACAACACACCTGGGTGTCTCTCTCTCCTTCCCCCCCCCTCTCTCTCTCCTCTCTCTCTTCTCTCTCTCTCCTCTCTTCTTCTCTCCTCTCCTCTTCTCTCTCTTCGCACGCGCCATCAGTATGCCCCGGTGCTGTTTGCTGGGGCAAAAAAGCTGCATAAAACACGCTACGAACTGGTTCTAAGAGAAAAAATCAGATATAAATGGCTTCATTCTGCACCCACAAACACCCCCCTTCTCCTTCCCTTCCCATCCGCATCCCCCCCTTCTCTAAACCAAACACACCTCCACTTCCTTCCTTTTCCTCTTTTCCCCCTCCCTTTTTCCCACCCCCAACCCCCCCCCCAACCCCCTTCCCAAAACTCTCTGCCCCCTTTCTTCTCCCCTCATTTTTTTTTTTTTTTTTTTTTTTTTGGGGGGGGGGGGGGGGGTTTTTTTCTGATTTTCCTCTGTCTTTCCCTCTTGTTTTCGTCTGCAGCGGGAAAGCACCGCAGACTTTTCTGGAGATGTTGTGAGAAGTTGGGGTAAATTCCCGTTATTGTTTTTTAATTGACAGAAATTATCGCCTTTTTCCTTCCTATCGCTCAATTTAAGCACCCCTCAAATTACAAAAAGAAATCAATATGGCCTATCGTGTTTTTTAACATTTTAGGAAACGAAAACTCCCGTGTGCAAAATTTTTTGTTTAAGTGCTTTTTAGGTTTCTTTTTGAACAGGGGCCCAAGATGTCCTGTTGTTTTTGTTTTTAACTTTTTTTTTTAAATAAAAGTTATGGTTTCCCCCTTATACCAGGATTAGAAATTTTGAATTAAGTAGAATTACATGTTTGATTTTTGGTTTTAGTTTAAAAAGGAACAAAGAAACCCAAACTTTGGGTTTTTTGTGTGTTTGTTTTTTTGTTTGTTTGTTGTTTTTTTGTTTGTTTTGTTTTTTTTTTGCTTTTGAAAAAGATTTCTTGTAAGCAAACAAACTTGAGTTTTTTTCTATTTGCTTAGTACTTCGTTTTTTAAACTTAAGTTTTTTTTTTTATCAATTAATGAATGAAATGAAAATCCACACGTGAATTTTCACGTGTTTACAATTTCGATCTTCACTTAAAAAAAACACAGTGCAGCTTTTTTTCGGGTTTTGTCTTTTTTTTGGTTTTTTTTTTTTTCCTAATAAAAAACTAGATTTGTAGCAGTTTTGGAAACGTATTGCTTGTTCTGGTTCACATAGTGTCATTTGTAAAACGCATTTGTCATATTTTAATGGTGGTCGGATTGCGATCAAAAATTTAGAAAACCCGATTTATTTGCCAATACATTTTTCCCTTCTAAAAAAACAATTAACGGACGAAAATACGCAAGCATTCTAGCCCCTTGATGTGAAAAGGAAACCAAAATATTTGATGCAAATCACTATGCACCAGACTTGTTTATATATAGGGCGTTTATATTTTTTTTTTTTTTTAAGACAAAAATGAAAAATTTTCTAGTTTCTTTTTTCTAGTTTGGAGGAAAAAAAAAAAAACCAACCAACCAACCAAACCCAAAAAATGAAAAAAAACAGTGGGTTTGCGCCCCAGTTCCTGGTACGAGGTTGATTCGATTCAATAAGGGCCCCTCACTAAAACGCAACACATACGCTCACATTCAAAAACACGAATCCAATTTAAAAAAAACAAAGGGGAGAGAGAGAGAGAGAGAGAGAGAGAGAAGAGAGAGAGGAGAGGAGGAGAGAGGGGGGGAGAGAGAGAGGGGAGAGAGGGGAGGGGTGGGGGGGGGGAGGTCAGGGGAGCAAAGGAAGACAAGGTGGTCGGGAGAGTGAGGAGCAATTAAAAAGAAAAACGAAAAAGTCGGAAAATTGTTCATATTGACCTTGGACACATTAAGAAAGAAAATGAGAGAGGGCGAAACAACATATTCAAAAAGATGCCACTTTACCCCATTCGTGTCTTTTGTCAGTTTTCGGTCTCTTCTGATGTTTTCTGTATTCTGTGTCTTTCTCTATCTCTCCTTTCTTTTGTCTTCTGTCTGTCTGTCATCGGTCGGTCGGGCGGTTTTTTCTCTTCTCTTGCTGTGTTGCTAGACGTTGCTTTCTTTGTCTGTCCGTTGTCTGCTGCCCCTCTGTTATTTTGTCTGTCTGTCTTTTTGTACGTCTGTTCCTGTGCGCGCGTTCGTGGTGGCGCGCGCGCGCGTGTGTTTGTTTTGGTGTGTTGTGGTTGTGTTGGTTGTGGGTGTGTGTGTTTTGGTTGGGGGATGGGGTGTGTGTGTGTGTTTGTGGTGTGTGTGGTGTTGTGTGTGTGGTGTGTGGTGTGTGTGTGTGTGGTATGTGTGTGTGTGTGTTGTGTTGTGTGGTTGTTTTGGTGTGTGTAAAAACGCGGCCGTGGGAGCGCTGAAAAGAGAAAATGTTTTCTCTTTTTTACATAAAGAATGTTCCTGCGGCTTCAAGTTCCGGATATCTAAACCTAAGTTGAATAAAAAAAAAGGAAAAAAAAAAAATCATTATTGTTAATCTGTGCAAGTCTCTTTACGACAAATGTCAGCAAATGCTGAAACATTCTGTTCTTAAAAAAAATCAGCTCGGAAAATAAACAAGTTTTGATGTGCAAACACGCTGTTATGTTAACTTGCAAAATATCTAAAGAGGTCAGTGAGGTTATGCATTTGTCATAGTTTCCCGTTTTGCAAAGGTATCTGATTGTACGATCAGGGAAGACACGGTGACATTGTTTCCGGCATAACACCAGTGGATCCTATTTTATGAGAGAGAGAGAGAGAGAGAGAAGAGAGAGAGAGAGAGGGGGTGAGAGACAGAGACAGAGACAGAGAAATCGTATGGAAGGCACGAAGGAACCGAAGCTGAGATGTGGGGTATTCATGAGAACCAATAATATTCTCAATTAAGCACATTGATTTGGTTTTAAAAAGGGTTTGGGTTTGAAAAAATTCTTAAACGATAATAAAAAGAGTAAATTTTCAATAAACAGCAGAATAATATCTGAACCCGACCGGAATAATGGAGGGGGTTTGTAACCTGTTTTTAGCAGCCAGAACAGAATGACTGCCCAAAAGCATGTTGTTGAGGTGGGGGGGGGGGGGGGGGGGGGGGGTGGGTTTTTGGGGGGGGGGGGGGGGGGGGGAAGGGGGGGGGGGGGGGGGGGGGGGGGGGGGGGGGCCCCCCCCCCCCCCCCCCCCTACCACCCCAACCGCGCCCCCAAAAGGATTTCAGGGGCCCGGGGCATTTACCAACGGAACAGTCTTGTGTGTGTGTGTGTGTGTGGGGTGGGGGGGGGGGGTCTGTGTGTGTGTGCGTGTGTGTGGTGTGGGGGGGGGGGGGGGGTGCGCGCGCGGTGTGTGTGTTGTGTGTGTGTGTGTGTGTGTGCGTGCGTGCGTGCGTGCGTGCGTGCGTGTGTGTGTGTGTGTGTGTGGTGTTTGTTTGTGTGTGTGTGTGTGTGTGTGTGTGTGTGTGTGGTGTGTGTGTGTGTGCGGGGGTGTGTGTGTGTGTGTGTGTGTGTCCATGACACAAAAGTATTTGTAAATATTCAAAAGCGTGTGTGTGTGCACACATAGGCACTGAAAATTTAAAATGTTTCTACATCGGCAAAAAACGTCAATTTTACAGCCGAATTGACAGCCATCATGCTTGCTTTAGAATTCTTGGTGAACTTTCCAATGACAGTATTTAGAATTTTGATATTTGGGGGATTTAAATCGGTTTAGTTCACTGAATCCCTTCTACCGATTCACGGCCCGACCTTATGTACGAAATGTATTATTTTTTTCATTTCTTGTCGGGTAAAAAGGGAAGTCTTGAGTTCTGGGGGTGCCTTCCACTGTAACTAAATGGAACGAAACGGCCGACAGAGCTGCTAAAAAAGGGGCAAAGGTTTAGAGAAGACTGTAACATGACACTTGCTTTTACTTCATGAAAAAAGGGGAGTTTGTTTATTTACTCCCGTTTGGGTAGTATTTACCATGTCAGACAATAGATTCAGGCAGTTGTCAGCTCTGCAGGCCGAAGTTTTGTGGGCAATGCAGTAAAAGAAGTCACGTGATGCCCCCCCGCTTCCCCCCGTGGGAAGAAGCCCGTGTAACCTCCCGTACCTCATTCTCGAGGCCTGGCGAAGGTAACCCCAGAACTTGGCGCTAGTGGGAAGGCAGGGCGGGATTAGGTTGACATGGTAATTTTAATACCCAAAACGGGAGTATAATACAAACCCCCCTTTTGGCGTCAAATACTGTCCCATGTCAGACAATGCAAATTATGGGGAAAGGAGGAGGCGGTCCCCTAGGGTTTCCCCGGGGTTCCCCGATATGGTGATTAGCCCCCCAAAAAGGGTTTCCCCTTTTAGAACCATCAGCCCTGGTCATGCGATGTCCCTTAAAAAAAATTTTTTTAAAGGGGATTTTCCAAACCCCGAAGGCGCCCCCGGAGGTGGCGGGGGGAACAGAGTGCGGGAAATCTGCGAGCGGCGAGCGCTTGACTCATGACCCGGGGGGGGACAAGAGGGGGAGGTCCTTGGTGCCTGGGAATGGCCGTTCTGACCGTTTTTGGGAGCACCAGAGAAGTCCAGCTGAATTCTTCCGTTTTACTGGGTTATGGAAAAAAGGGAGCGTTTTTTGCAAAACGTGCCTGGGCGCGAGCTTCCCAGTAGTTGTTAGCCCCGGAGGGGCAAAGGGTATTCCGAAAAGGGTCCCCCCCTAGGTATCCGCCAGTGGGGGGATGACGAGGAAAGGAAGGCATACCGGGTTCCGGGTTCTTAGCTGGGAATTGGGGAAAGGAACTTAAGAGGAGGGGCCCTCTCGTGGAAGGCAAGTCTCGGGGGTCCCCGTAAGGGCATGGATCTCCCTCGCCTTTGACAAAACGGGGGCGAGGGGAAGGAGTCTTCATAGACAGAGGTAAAAGGGAAAGGAGGAACAGGTCAAGGGGGTTTCCTGAGGACGTCAAGTAAGTGAAGGGCCCCAAGGGGGGAACACTCTAGGGGTTTGGGCCCCAAGAAGAGCCCCCCTCGGGAGATCTGCTAGAAGGGAATATTCTAAAGGAAGGTCCGCCCATTTGGCGGATGGTCGTGCAAAAGGCCGAACCTGTACCCCCGTGGGCTAGCGGAGTTAAAGGTTTGGGCAGGAAATTTCCATCTGGATTTTGGGGGGGGGCGTTGGAAAACAAAATTGTCCTCGCACCATGAGCCCCTTTTCCCTCCTTGAAAAATGAAAAGGGACTCTGGTAGCTCTGCGAGAGGACAGGCTGGCTGGGAGTTCCTGGGGGCCCAGCGATGAGGGATATTAGGAGGGACGGGGACCTGTCCTTTTCGAGAGGTGGAATTGGGCCCCGAACCCGGGGGGCACAGAAGCCGGGTGGGGGAAGCATTGGGGATTGGGGTGGGGGAGCCCCAAGGGGGGTTGCCTGAGCATGCCCCCCGGGTGTTCACCGAAGAGGGGGTGGTGAGTGAGGGACTTAGGTCCGGTAACCCCGGATGAGGGGGCCCCCACGGGGCTGAGAAGAGCCGGGTTCTCGAGTCTGCCTTTGACACTTGTGGGGGGGGAAACGGGGGAAAGGCGTAAGCTAGGGGCCCCAGCCCCGGGAAGGGTAGGGGTCGAGGGAGGAAACCCGGGGGGGTTGGGATGGAGCACATACCCTGGAGACGATGTTAAACCCGTGTGGCAACGGCGTCAGGGGTTGAACCAATG
This sequence comes from Conus ventricosus, assembly GCA_018398815.1. NCBI lineage: Eukaryota > Metazoa > Mollusca > Gastropoda > Neogastropoda > Conidae > Conus > Conus ventricosus. The sequence goes on from JAFLJL010003505.1 coordinate 9,424, forward strand.
TTCCCCCCGGTTGTTGGGGTTGCTGCTGAGGGTCCTTCCGTGTGGAGGAAGATTGGAGGGGTGGAGTGTCTGCCGGGTTTTGTGGTCTTGCTATTTTTGGGAAAAAGGGTGACCCCTGGGTGCACCAGTGGGGGGGCCCTGTGGGGGAGAGGCCGGGAGTTGCCCCCCCCCCCCCCCCCCTTTTTTGATGAAAAAGCCCGAAGTGTTGTCCGTGAAAGGAAAACAAATCGGTGGGGATATGGATGGAAGTGGAGGGGGCGACCCGACCCCCTCCATTCCCAAAATGTTATGTGAAGCGAGCAGTCGGGGTTCCCAAAACCCCCGAGGCGGAGCTCCCCAAAAGGGACCCCCCCGGTTGGAGGTTGTGTAAAGTTCCAGGGCCTGGGAAGGGGGGAGGGGAACCTCCGGGGCCCAGGGTTGGTGGGGGTTTCCCCCGGGGCCCAAACGCCCCAAGGCCCGGGGGAATGGTCGGGTTTCCCAGCTGTCGTTGGTCTGGGACCAATGACGGGGGAACTCCCCCTGAGTGTCGTTGGGGAATCTGCCTTGGGAATAAAAGGAGACAGGGACTCCATCACCCCCAGAAGGGACGAAAGTGTCCTTGCCGAAGAAAGGGGGATGAGTCGAAGGGGGGAGAGAGGCCCATAGGCGGCGGAATTTCCCCGGGGTCGGGGAGACTCCCATGGGGTGGTGCGAAGCTCAGCCCAGGGGGGTGAATGCTGAGTGGGCGAGGTCCTTTTGGAGGCGTTGGTGACGAACCAAAAAGAGGGGAAAACAAAGTGTATATTTTGGGGGTGGGGTTTGGGCGGGCCGAGTGGGAGCCCGAGTTGGGGGGGTAGTTGGGGTTAAACTAGTGTCACTCCCCTACCCATCAGTTGAAAAGACGGGAACACGAACGCGCGTGTAAAAATGATAGGGGCCACGCGCTTGTGGGCCAAAGTCAGCAGGGTTGGTTTTTTTTTACCCCCATAGTCCCAAATGGGCGATTTTTGACACTGAACTAAACGTAATGTTGTTTTGGGGATCCTAGCAACCGTATGTTTTCCCTTGCCCCCAGGCCCTAAAATGCCACTTCCCTGAATTCGATTGCCTGAGCCCCGGGGGGAAAAGGGCGGAAGCAAGTATCGCGTCTTGACGCGAAACGGATATGGAAATAGACGGCCCTTGGAAAAATCAAATATGCGAGCGTCGTCTGCAGGTGGGGCCCTTTTGTCGGAAACCCCCTTTCGAGAGATTTCAGTGCAAGTACGACTGCTTCCAGTTTTTCTGGAACCCCCACTTTCGACGGGTTTTGGTAGCGTTTGAAATGGGTTAAGGATGGAGTCCCCCTGGGGGACTCCCCCCGTTTCCTCCCGGGACGTCTGCTGGGAGAGAGGGGATATTGGGGCGTTTGGCGGGCCGTGCGGTTGGGAGGTGATGCCCGGGGGGTTTGAGCGGGATCTCCTGGTATCGAAACGAAAGTGCCCAAAAGCGACTGGTCCCGCCCCGGGTTTCACCCCAAGGGGCTTGAGCGCCTGGGGGGTTGGCCCCGGGAAAACCGGGCCCAGAGATTTTCCCGTGATGCAGATTTTCACTGCCAAAGGGAGTTAAAAATGACCGGCCCCCCCGGGTGTCCGCCTCACCGAAAAAGGGGATGCGATATCTGTGAATAAGAAAGCCATCAGGGGGTCGCCAAAAAGCTGAGTCTGTGTCAGTGTCGTCAGGTTTAAGAACAGAGGGAGGCCCTAGTCCCTTGAGGGGAAAAATCCTAGGGGCTGCGTTAGGGGCTGACAAGAACAATCCCGGGGGGGGCGGCTGTGCACCCTGGCGAAAGATGCCGATCGTCCCACAAGGGGGGGAGGGGCTGGGGGCGACTACTTTGGGCCTGATAGCTGGGGAGGGGGGAACCGGCGTAATGGCAAAAGGGAAAAAAGTTTAGGGGAGGGGATTCCCTTAAAAACAAATCGGGCGCCGTTTCCCAAGGGGGAAAAGTCCCAACTGGGGGGGGAGACCTCAAAACCCCCTCCTCGGGGGTGGGTCTTTTTCCTGAAAGGGAGTTCGATCCCCCTTAGGGGGGCCCGGACAGGGGGGGTGGGAGTCCCCCCCTCGTTGGGTTGGGGGAATACGGGAGGGTCCCTGGGGGCCCATCCGGCAGGCCCCACCGGGGATCGCCCATCGGACGCGCCCGAGAGTGAGGGGGACCCCGGTCGTCCCGCTGAAAGAACCGGTGCCACGCGACCGAAATGGGTCAGAAATGGGGGGTAGCTTAAGCCCTGGTTTCCCCTTGGGGGCATGGGGCCACCGGTCCCCCCGGGGGTTGGGGTGTGGGGGCCCTGGGGGAGGTTTCCTCGGGGGGACCGGGTAACCGGGGCACCATGGGGTGGGTAGCGAGAAGGCGGCTCTCTGTACCCGCCCCGGGGGAGCCCGCCTCCTGCGCTCCCCGGGGCGGTCATGCCCGGCCCCTGCATGGCGGGGGCCGGGGGGGGGCATGGTAGCCGAGCCCCCTGGCCCCCGTGGAAGCGGGCTGGAAGGCGCGTACGAGACCCCTCAAGGGAAAAAGTTACCCTTAGTCCGTGGTCGATCCTCCCCCCCGGGGGAACGGGGGGCGACGTTGCCCATAGGGGAGCGAAAAAAAGTCCCTCCCCACGTCCTGTACCCCCCAGGGGGAAATGGACAGCCGATGGGGGGTTCGACCGTCGGGGGGAGGGGCGATCCCACCAGTCGTGCCGCGTCCCTAAACCCCGGGGTTGTGGTCAGTGGGGGGGGGACCACCAAAGACTGCCCACAACTCCTCCCCCGGATGATGACGCTCCCCGGGTCCGGTGGTGGCTGCACTCGGACCGGGTTGGGGGGGAGGTATGGGACAGCGTGACGGTAGTGGGGGGGCAAATAACCCGAGCTCTCTGATGAGTGCGGGGGGTGATTCCGGCCGCGAGTCGTCCCCCGGCCGGGCCCGCCCCGGGGAAGGTTCCCCGGGGGCCGAAGGTCGCGGGGCGCAGTGATAGGAGAGAGTCTCTGTGGCGAGAAAGGGGGAAAGGCGATTTGGCAGGGAGGGGAAGATTTTGAAGGGGAGGCTTTCAGGGGGGCCTTTCCTTTGGATTTCTCAGTGTAAAAGAAAAAAAGTTTGGCAATAAAAGGGCCCATTGCCTGTTGCTTCCGAACGCAAAGTGGGGTGTCCGGGCGGGCAAGGGGGTATCGAACGAGGTCGCGCGTCCCCCGCGCGGACCCCCTCCACACCCCGGGCCCTACCTATAAGGTGCAGCGGGTTTTCCCCTGGAAACGACAGGGGTCCCCGGGCAAGGGAGCGACTCCCCAACAGAGGAGGGCTCGACCCTTAATTTCCCTTTACCATGTTGGGACTGGTGGCGAGAAATCAGGAACCACGATCCAAAGAGGGGACAAAAAAGGGTAGATCGAGGGGTAGAAAAGAGCTGAAAAACCTGTGAGGGGCACTGGGAGTGCGGAAAAGAAATGAAAACGCGGGGTGCCGGGAAAAAAGAAACACAAACGCGAGAAACTGTGATCGAATAAAAATGTTACTAATGGGGGTTTTTTTTAAAATGGCAAAGTTTGGGAGTCAAGAGATCGCAAAACAATCTCTAACCTGTAATAAAAAGAAATTTAAAGGTTTCAGGGAAAAGAGCCCGGGGGGCCGGTAAGCCCAACAAAGGGGGTGAGGCGGAACATGGGGAACGGCAACCGGGGTGGCACAATCGAAGAGGGGGATCGATTGAGCGGGGAAAGGGATCGTCGTAAAGTGCGCCCAAAGGCGCAAGAGTAAATACCCCCGGTGTACCTTTTAAAAATGTAAAGGGGTATAATAAATGGGCACCAGTTGTAGATGAGGAGTCTTTTTTCCCCTGAAAATTTGGTACACATAAAGCGCACCATGGGATCAAGAGGTCGTACTTTCGACGATCGAAAAAAAGGAAGGCGAAAATCGCGAGTGCCGAGACAAGGACAAAGGCGAGGGTGGGGCGGTTTTTAAAAAGGTAAATAAAGCGCACCAAACAAAGCCCCCCGGTTCAAAATAAAAGGGGTGAAGCGAGCAAGCCCCAACAAATAAGCAAACAAAAGCTATCTTAACACAACGGGAAAGGAAGGCGAGACAGAGCACAAGACTTATCTTGTTGGACGGCAGCCCAAGAGAGAATGCGGTACGGGAGGTTGGACACTGGCTTCTTCCTACGGCGGAAGCGGGTGGGCATCACGTGACTGTCTTATTACTGCATTAGCCACACAAAAACTTCGGCCTGGCAGAGCTGACTAACTGCCGTAAATGCTATTGTCTGACATGGTACAGTATATGACGCCAAAATTACAGGTTTGCTAGAAACAACAGCATGGAAAAAATTTAGCAGACGTTCTGATGAAAAGACTCTAACACAAAATACAGCTGCAGTTCCGTGGAAAATTGTATCGAGAAAGTTGTCAAATGCATCGTATATTATTCTAGACTTGTAACTTCCCTTTTTTCCGCCTAGAAATTAACGTTTTTAAAAACAAAATTCCCCAAAAAAGGGTATATTGCCTGTGTGGTGCACAAACACAGTTAATCACATGTTATTCCTTTGAAAAGTCTCCGATGTTTTCTCCCTGATTCAGTCACAGCAAAGAATGTTTCGGAAGAAAACATAGATGATTTATTATATGACACAAAGGTTTTACTACAAAATTGCTGAAACCCTAATTCACACCCCCATCGGTCATTCCCGTAGATTTTTTTTCTTCCAATGTAGATTAGTGGTGAGGGACACATCCACCCACCCACGTTTCTGTATTTTGCATTTTATTTGTTTCATGTATCTTTTAACATTCCTCTTTGCTGTTAATGTAGTGTTCACAGTTTTCATTACCTCACACATTTACACTCTCACACACCACACATACTCACAGACAGAATGCACTAACTCACGCACACTTTGGTCTAATATCACTTATGGTGAAAAACGGTAAAAACAAAGAACGAACGAACGAACATTTGAGAATAAAGTTTGCGGGGGAAAAACGGTCAGACCCTAACGGCGGGACAATGATGATGACTGAGTGGCACCAGCATCACCACACCCAATAACAACGCCCAGAACAGCGCAAACAGCATCGAACATGCTGGCCGAGGGCCCTGTTGATTGGGTGTGGTGTTAATTAAGCATACAGAGAGGGGGAAAAACCAACGCCACGGGGTTGAGGGGTTAGATCCAAAGTGTTGTCTCTGTCTTCTCTTTCAACACTCAGATGGACAGATGCTGAAACAGCTGTGTAGTTTGCAAGTTTTCTGCGCGAAATGTTATTTTTGCTCTATTTCCAACACTTCTCTACTCCCCAATCTTCTCTCCCTTTTTTCTCCACTCTCTTCACCTCCCTCCAACCTCGTCGTATCCACTGCCCCAACCTTTCACCCTTCCTACCCGCTCACCCCAACAGCCCTCTATCACCTCCCCCCACCCCGTCAATATCAACCACCACCCTTTCCACCCTTCTACCGCTCACCCCAACAGCCCCCTATCACCTCCCTCCACCCCCGTCAATATCAGTCACCACCACCTTTCCAACCCTTCTACTTTGCTCACCCCAACGCCCTCTATCACCTCCTCCACCCCGTCAATATCAGTCCCACCACCACACCTTTCCCCCTTCCCACCCGCTTACCCAACAGCCCCCTATCACCTCCCCCCACCCCCCTCAATATCAGTCACACCACACCACCTTTCCACCCTTCCCACCCGCTCACCCCAACAGCCCTCTATCACCTCCCTCCACCCCGTCAATATCAGTTTACCACCAACCACCCTTTCCACCCCTTTCCCACCCGCTCACCCCACAGCCCTCTATCACCTCCCTCCACCCCCGTCAATATCAGTCACCACCAAACCCCACCTTTCCCCTTCCTACCGTCACCCAACCCGCCCTCTATCACCTCCCTCCACCCCCCTCAATTCAGTCACCCCCACCTTTCCATTCTACCCAACCCGCTCACCCCAAAAGCCCTTATCACCCCTCCACCCCCGTTCAATTTCAACAACCACCACCCCCTATCTACGCACTCGTTCACTCCAGCAGTCCTCTATCCCCCCCCTCCACCCCGTCAGTACCACCACCACCACCACCACACCCCACCACCACCACCACCACCCCCTTTCCATCCTTCATTCCCTCATTACTGTGTCACTGTGGCTGTGTGATCCGTTTATTGCGTTATGGTATAGAGAGAACAGCCCTTTGCTGAGTTTGCTTCATTTTACTGCTCACAAGTAAAATGTGTTTGTTTTTCACTCTGAGTTTGCTTCAGGTAGCCGTAGACTTGCTAGCTCAGTTGTGACACTTCCCTTCTTTTTTGGATTTGCTGTTGCAAAGACAGAAATGGCTGCGTCTACGTTGTGGACGGAACAATATGAACGGAAAGTGTAGACATTTTGAAAAGTGACCACTCTAAAACACCAAAGACAAGAGAGGAACATGTTCTTTTCCACGTTTGAAATAGCCACTCTGGCTGGGGTCGAGAAAGTTACCAGAAGAAAAAACGGAAAGTACATGGTAAAGAGCAGAAAGAAAAAGAAATCATCGGCGCTGTCCACCTGTCGTTGGGTAAGTACAATCTTTCATTCCCACTAGTCAGTCACCCCCTTCCACCCCTACTCTAACCCCCCCCCCCCTCTCTCTCTCTCTCTCGCTCTCTCTCTGCCCTTTATCTGTCTGTATGTCCGTGTTTTTCTGTTTTCTTTCACAGAGTTATCATCTTCCCTGTCTTTGTATGTCAGAGTCTGTTGTCTGTCTGTCTGTCTGTCTGTCTGTCTGACTGTCTGTCTGTCAGTCTGTTTCTCTCTTTCATTACTATGGCTATGTGTTTTATTCACACGGAGTTATCTTCTTTTTCAGGGCACGCCGGTGAGAAGAAAACTCTCCAACGAATCAAGGACCTTATGATAACATTCCCATGGCGGCTGTAAAAAAGCACATCGAGAAATGCGGAGATCCCTGGAAAAAAGGAACAGAAAATAGATGCTAAGGGAACTGTGGTTCGTCCTGTGCTTGTGTCAAATTTGAATCAGCGAGGTCAGATAGACCTGGGTTGACATGCAGAGCATGAAGGACGGTGCGTTTAAATGGATCCTTCATTACCGGGAACACCTACCCAAAATTTTCCCATTCTCCGTCCTCTGACGTCAAAATGCGCTGTGGAAGTTGCTAGAGAACTGTTAATGATTTTCCTTGATTCGGGGCACCAAAGATTCTGCACTCGGACAATGGCAGAGAATTTACGGCGAAAATCATCACAGAACTGGCTTCTATGTTCGCCGAGCTTGTCCTCGTGAACGGAAGACCCGTCACCCTCAGTCACGGGATCTGTGGAACGGGCAAAATGGGGTGGTGAAAGACAAACTCACTGCGTGGATGAGAGATAACAGTTGCCCAAACGGGAAACATTGGGAATCAGGTTCTTTGCAATGGCAAAATGAATGTCTTTTGGGGAGTGAAGCAACGAAGAAGGGGCCGTACACACTCATGTTTGGCAAAAAAACCCTCCTTTGGGGGTCTCAACAGAAATCCCCGTGGAGTTCCTGGAAAAAAAATGGCAACGGAATTCTCGAAAAAGAGTTCTTAGAAATAGTTGGTCAGGGTTGAAGAGGGTCAGGGCGGCACTGGTGAGGAGAGTCAGGGGGGCACTGGTGAAAGGGTCAGGGTTTAGGAGAGCATCATAAGCATGAGTTTGAGTGAGGTGAGCCAGAGTGCTACTGAGATGAGCCAGGTGTTTGTGAGGTAAATCAGTGTGGGGTGAGATGAGTCAGTGTGTGAGTGAGGTGATTCAGTGTGACAGTGTCGAAGATGATGGTTTGGATTGAGCTGAGTCAGAGTGAGTTCGGAGAAGGTCAGAGTGAGGTGATTTAATACGACAGTGTCAAGGAGGGGCAGAGTGTCGACGAAAAAGAGCCAGGGTTGCAGTCTCAGACGCCCGTGACATGGCTAGCTGTTTACGAGTGAAGCAGCTAAAACCTAAGGAAAACAAGCCAAGCGCATGGTTAGTAGATCAGTGGCAAAACTGAAGACAATAGAAGTTGGAGACAACGTACTCTGAGTTCGACCGTGGGAGGGGAGATCCTGCTAGCTTGATCGGTCTTGTACTTGAAAAGGGGGACTCTGGCTTTCGGGTTGGTACAAAGGGGGGTATTCTAAACCGACAGGTTTTCAAAGGGAAACAAATTGAACTGACCAAGTTCAAAGGAATTTCATCCCAAAAGATCCCGACAACGACATCACCGTCAGATCGGCTGTGAGGGCCCTGTCAGTTGGGGCATGGGGCAGGGGTTACAGGGGATGCAACTGCACCTTCAAGTTGCCTCACAAAAAGGTGTTCTGTCTAAAGAACGGATTCCTGTGCAATAGCGCATGCCCCCCACGACAAACATGCAAAAACTGTTAAGACGAGAACGGTTTGAAAGTTTGAATTTTTGACAGTTTGATTTTTCCTTTGCAAATTCCTTCAAATTTAGAATTTTCTTCATCATTGTTTTGGAAAACTGTGTGTGTGTGTGTGGTGCATGTGTGTACTATGATGTATGTGTGTAGTCTGTACACTCTATTCTTCCTTGGTGTCTCTATAGGTTCCATGCCATTTCAGCGCCATTTCAGCGCCAAATAAGATAGAGAGATTAGAGAGAGAACTAGCTAAACACATAAACTAGTGATCACATTTAAACTTGAAATTTAATGATTTAAAACATCTAAACCCATGGTGTCCATTGAAATCACTAAATCATTTATGCGTCGTTTGGTGTCTCTCCATTGTAAAACATTGCCTAGTTGGCCTAAAACATGAACGCAAATGCAAGTCCTCCATCGTGTCCATGAGAGAACGAAATTTTCCCGTTTTCAGCGCCAGACATTTAAGCGCCCCATATTTGAAATGTTATGCGCTGAAGTGTTCCGCGCTGAAGTGTTCAGCGCTGCAATGTACGACGCTGATAAGACGCCGCGCTGAAATAGTGGCGCTTAAATGGTGGCACTGAAATGTGGCGGTGAAATGAAGTGTCACCGTCCCATTACACTCTATACTTCCTTGCTTATATAGTGAGAGTGTATGGGTGTGGTGGTGGGGGGGGGGGGGGTGAGAGAGAGGGGAGAGGAGAGAGAGAGAGAGGAGAGAGAGAGGGGAGGGGGAGAGGAGAGAGAGGAGGAGAGAGAAGAGAGAGAGGAGGGGAGAGAAGAGAGGAGAGGGGGAGAGAGACTCAAGACTCCCAAAAAATTTATTACTCAAGGATAGAGATTTTAGGCGTGCCTATTCTTCCAATCTGGTCCTTGCTATTCTACAACATCAAATAAACACACTGCACATATTAATAATGGTAGAAACAATGAAGAATATAGCAACATTATAATAATAACAATAACATAGTAATAAGAATTAAAAAAAAAAAATTTTATTACAAAATTACACAAACATAATCAGAGACGTTTCGTGCGCGCTCACATGCACGCACACGCCCCCACATTACACGCACGCCCCGCGTACACCCACACCCACTCACCCACACCCACCACCCACCCACATACATACATACACATTTTCATCAGCTAAAAATTAGGGGCAAACATAAAAGTAGGGCGTTGAGACTATGATCAAAGGTTAGTTCATGGGTTTAAGTAATGTTTTGTATTGTGATTTGAAGGACGGCAGATTATGTTTCAGTAACATGGTG
>JAFLJL010003506.1:5000-21302 GCA_018398815.1 Conus ventricosus
CATCACGGAGCCGCGAGATTCATACGGACCTGTGGCTTCCTGCTGCCTGGTGAGCTGGGCCAAGCTCAGCCGTCAGATCGTGGGCACCAAGGCGGTGACCATGTACTCCAGCAGCCAAGTTAAACGTAGCGGCGCGTTTGCTTGTCCCCCAAACTAACAAGGCCTCCTTGTCAGGGCCACCCATTTTCCTGTGCGGGATGGTTTGTGTTCGGTTGCTGGTAAGCAGTCATCGTTGGCCCCCTTGCCATTGGTTTGGTGTCTCGTTGGTATTAAGTATAGCTAAGGATGATGTGTCGGTACAAGACGAACCCACAAATCCACCAAGCAAAAGCAAGAGGACTACAGGGACAACCAAACCAAAAAAGAAGCCCAGCATACAAGACAGTGGAGCAGTAGGGTTTTTTTCGTATAACAGATGTATATTTTGCATTGTCTAAAGGGCAATGTCATGTCAGTCATGTCAGGTATTTGGGTCTGAAAATCAGCGTTCATTGCACACTGTTTTGACATGTTTATTTTCATGTTGAGTTGCTTGTTTTGTTTTTCTGTTTGTTGTTGTTTTCAGCAGTCTGTGTGGCCAAAGTGGCTTGAAAATGTGGTGGCAGAAGAAAAGACACAAATAATAAACGTCTTGGCTGCTGTTTGGGGGGAGGGTGGAGAAGTTGCATGCAGAAGCGTCGTTGTTGGAATTGAACACACAGACAGCTGTTTGTTGTGATGGTAATGAGGAGAGAAAAAAAAAAGAAAAAAAAAAAAGTATATACTTATTTTATATATAGTTTATCAGACCTATAGCACGTTTCTCCCCCTTTTGGTGGTAGTGTTAAGTCAGAGAAAAGGGGGAGGGGAGAAAAAAAAAAAAAAAAAATTGCTCGTCCAGGGGAAAGAACCCGGTCTCCGATGGGGCTGGCGGAACACTAACAAACTAGTCTACGAAGGAAGTGACAGAAAAGTGGTTCCATTAAGTTTATAAGCCACCATACTCTGCGTAAGGGTGCTAGACGAGGAAAGGGGTCGGAGACTGCATTTTGCTCAAGCTACGTGGTTGAGTTGTTGTACACAAAGACAGGGACAGGAATGATGTGGTGTTGGTATGAATGGCGCGGGGAGCAGAATAATAAGCTGGAGGCGAGCTTGATTCATGCGGAGGGAGGTGTAGATCAGGGTAACAGGTAGATTCAGAGCAGAGCAGAGCAGAGCAGATGGACTGGCGGTGGGATGGGCTTGAAGAAGGGACGTGAAGGAGCGAGCGAGCGGGTATCAGAGTGGCTTTTGGTGTTATAGTATCTTAGGGTCGGAAATGATATGGTTATATAAGTCACTGAGGCCCCTGATCCAATGGTAGTTTATCCACTCGTACGAAAGTCTGGCAGCATCAGTGAAGTGATTGGTGTAGGTTCAACAAACCCCCACCTAATGCCAAGGACAACGTCAATGTCAAGGCTGAGTAATTGGTTCCTATTTGGGGGAGGGGGGGAAGAAAAAAAAAAGAAAAAGAAAGAGAAACTGAAGAGGAGTAACGACTCATTCTTTCGCAAAAACTGCTGCTGTTTGTGAGTTCGTTGCTTTCTTCCTTCCGTCTCATGATTTTATTTCCCTTCACCCCTCTCACTCCCATTCTCTCTCTTGTTGCTTCCAAGTTGAAAGTGATTGGGCTGGGAGAAGGAAGAGGGTGGGAGGGAGGGGGGTGAGGTGGAGGGGTGGAGGGCAGCGGCTGGCTGGGCTGCTTGTTCGCAAGGCGAGACGCAGGGCGAGGCCTGCCGTGTGTTTGATTGGTCGAAAGAAAAGGCGCATCCCTGATACGTAGATTGGTAGAAAGTCGAGTGCCGCCGCGCACACTCGTCACAGGGGCGCGCAGACTATTACTAGGCTATAGTAGGATGAGGGGTCGTCGGACGGGGCTTATTTGTCTCTCTGAGCTCGATCGTTGGGGAAGACAGCCAAGTGAGGACTGCCTGATACTGACATGGTCGTACCCAAACATGAATGCACGTAAAGTCCATAGGAGGGAAAGCTCCTCGCATGCAGCTGGCCACCACGGGCTGCCAGAAAGAGTGCTCCTGCCACGGAGGTGTCAAGAACCCACAGATACAGGCCCGGCACAGGGCTCTCCGTGAGATCGCGTTACCTGAAGAGCTTTGACTGATGATCGGTTTACTGCCCTTCCAGCGTTGGTCCGTGAGATCTGCCAGGGGACTTCAAAACGATGGTTTCCAGAGCTCCGCCGTCATGGCCCTGCAGTGAGGCCAGCGGGAGGCCTACTGGTCGGACTCTTTGGAGGACACATCCTGTGTGCATTCAACGCACAAAGCGGTGTGACCTATGCCCAAGGACATCAAGCTGGCACGCCGTATCCGTGCGGGAGCGTGCTTGAGTCGCTCTTTGCAGCAGCCATTTCCATCATCAGGTCTTTTCAGGACCACCTAACTTCTCAAGGTGGGACTGGTCTGGTTCGTTGCTTGCTTGTAATCAAATGACCAGTGGCTCGAATTTACCTCACAACATTTAAACAAAAACAACAAAAATCTACAACGACCTACAGAAACAAGGGAAAAAACACAATAAAAACGTAGATCATATAGGCTTGACGTAAGAAAACTATACGTGTGTGTGTGTGTGTGTGCAGCATTCGTCGCTTACAATTTTACGGAGTAATTCAAACAACAAACACAGAAAGAAAAAGGGAAAAAAGGGATTTAGCCAAAGCGTAATATAAACGTACTCCAAAAACTAGTTACGGTAGTTTACCAAAAAAAAAACTAAAAAAAAAATGAGACAGATAATGTATATCAAAATTCAGTCACTATAGCACTTTCTCATTGTTGTGTTTGTGTGTGCATTTTCGTTCGTTATATATTTTCTGTAGGGTGGAATCTAAATTTTTAAAAAAAACATTAAAAAAAATAAACCACCAATAAGTAAAAAAAAGGAAGGAAGAAGAAAGAAAGGAAAAAGAAAAAGAAGACATCGGGTACGTACACATCATTACCAAGATCGGTTTCGTCAGTTTCGTGCTGACTGCCACCTGACGACTTTTTGCACTTGACAGCAGAGACTGAGCGTAGCGCATGGGGCCCGGAAGGTGTTGGTACACACGAGACTGTCCCAGGCTGACAGTAGTTCTTCAACACGGGACAGACTCAGGAGAAGCAGTATCAACCACTGGCAGACACGGACGAAAAGGTGTCAACATGGGGGGGTAAAAATGATACTTAAAACAACAACAACAACAACAACTAACAACAAACAACAAAACTGATCTGGGAGGCTGTTCACAGTTTCGTGATTTGACAGACCACGCACACCACACAAACACACACACACACACACACAACACTCACACACACACCACACACACACACACACACTCACACATACACACACACACACACACACACACTCACACACCACACCACACACACACACACACACACACACAAACGAACACACACACCACACATCAGAGCAGGTACCGGACTTGTTGGCACTGACAGCAAGACTGAGCGAGCGCATGGGCAGATAGGTGTTGGCACTCACGAGACTGACTCCAGGCTACTCAGTAGTATCTTCAACACGGGTCAGAATCAGGAGAAGCAAGTATCAACATGGGAGTCACGGGAAGAAAAGTGTCAACATGGGCCGGGGTAAACTGATCTAAAACAACAACAACAACAACAACATTCAAAACTGATCTGGGAGCTGTTCACAGTTTCGTGTGTTGACAGACACTCGCACACACACACAACACACACACACACACACCACACACACACACACACACTCACACACACACACACACACACACACACACCACACACACACACACACACCACAGAGGCAGGGTAAACCGACTTGTTGGCACTGCCACAAGCATGAACACATGGGCTGAAATAGTGTTGGTAAACACGAGACTTGACACCAGGCCAAACAGTAGTCTTCAAACACGGACTGTACTCAGGCTGAACAGTATTCTACACTGGCAAGGCACCCGATGAAAAGGTGTCGACACTGGACAGGGTTAGAAACAAACAACAAACAACAACAAACAACAAACAACAACACCAACAAACTGATCTGGAGCTGGTTCACAGTTTGTTCATTTGACAGATGTTGGTGTGTACACAAGCACACGCACACGCAACACACACAACACACACACACACCATACTCACACTCACACACACACACACACACACAGCAGGGTAAACCAGACTTGTTGGCACTGATCAACAAGACATTGAACACCATGGGCTGAAAAGTTGTGGTACACATCGAGAATGATACCAGACTACACGGGAACAGACTAGTGGATGAACAGTATCAACCTGGCATAGCACGGATGAAAAGGTTTGTCGACACGGGATCAGGGTATATAAAAACAAACAACAAAACAACAACAATAACAACAACAAACACCACAAACTGATCTGGGAGCTGTTCACAGTTTCGTGATTTGTCACATGTTGGTGTGAACACACGCACACGCCACGCTTAGCTGCGCGAGAAACATGCACTCGTACTCGCGCGTGCTATGCGCGCTCGCACACACGTACGCACGAACACACTCACCACACCACACACACACACACACACACAACACACACACACACCACACACACCCCACACTCACGAGACTGACACTGCCATCAGACACTGAACAATGGGGTGAAAGTCGTATGGTACACTCCAGACTGGGGACACCAGGCTACACAGTAGTCTCTTCAACACGGACAGTCCTCAGGAGAAGCCTGTAACAACCACTGGGCAGAAACGGGACGAACAGGTGTCAACTTGGGCGGGGGTAAACTGATCTAAAACAACAACAAAAACATACAATAACAAACCGATCAGTGGAGCTGTTTCACGTTTCGTGATGTTGACAGGACAACACGCACACACACACACACACACACACACTCACACACACACACTCACACACACACACACACACACACACACACACCTCACACCACACAAACACACACAGAGCAGGGTTGTAAACGACCTGTTTGGCACGGCACAAGACTCTGAAAACTCTTGGGCTATGAAAAGTGTTGGTTACACACGAGGGACTGTCACCAGGCCACAGTAGTCTTCAACAACGGGACTAGACTCAGGATGAAATACTGTATCAACACACTGCAAGGCACCGATGAAAGGTTTGCGACACGGACAGGGTAGAAACAACAAACAACAACAACATCAAACACACCAACAAACTGATTGGGAGCTGTTCACTGTTTCGTTAATTTGAAGATGTTGGTGTGTACGAACCCACGGGGGCCCCCCCCCCCCCCCCCAACCCCAACCGGCTCCCGCACCACACACACACACCACACACACACCACATACTCACACACACACCAGCAGGGTAAACCGACTTGTGGCACTGATCAACTCAAGAAATTGAACACAGGGGCTGATATGTGTTGGTACCCACGAGATTGATACCAGACTTACACGGGACCAGAAAACCTGAGGGAGGAACAGTATCACACTGGCAAAGCACGGGATGAAAAGGTTCGTCGACAAACGGGACTAGGGTAAAAAAACAAACAACTACAAACAAACAACAACTACAACAACAAACACCAACTAAATGATTCTGGGAGCTGTACAGTTCGATGATTTTGTCACATGTTGTTGTGCACAAACGCACCGCACACGCTATACGGCGCGTGCACACATGCACACGTCACGCGCGCGCGCGCGCACGCACACACGTACGCTCGCACACACACACACACACACACACACACACACACAACACTCTCACAAACACAACACACAACACACACACACACACCCACACACACACGAGGACTGACACTGCTCAGACACTGAACACATGGGTGAAAGTCGTTGTACACCACCAGATCTGTCACCAGGCTAACTGTAGTCTTCAACCGGGACAGAATCAGATGAACAGTATCATAAACACTGGGCTAGCCGGGGATGGAGATAAAGGTGTCCTAACTGGACAGACACGAGGTGGTCAGTGTTTTGCTCAGAGTTAATCACTGGACAGACAGGACACAGAGGGTAAATGATTTAAAAACAAACAGCCAAATCCTGATCTGGGAACAGTTTTGTGTGCCCCACACACACACGCACACGCATACACACACACAACACAAACTCACATATATTATTGTGGGGTTGTGATCAGTGGTGTACTGGATCTATAGGACGATCATTTCTCTGCAGTGTGGTGCTTTCGCTACGATGGAATAGAAAAGAAGAAAAATAAAATTAAAATAAAAATAAACTTCATAGGATTAACGTATAAGCGATGTCGGTAGGAAAACATTTAAGTACCGGTCTCATTCGAGATGGAAATGATTGTGCTGTCATTGACTCAAAAGTAAGTTTGTGTTTGTTTACTTCTGCAGCTTTTGCTGTGTTGTTGTCCAGTTTGGTTGTTTGTCAAAGGTTTACTGCAGGCTGTAAAGTAATGGTTTAGACGAACAACGTATTACTTAGTCCCGATAGGTACTATATGCTGTAATAACAAAACAAAGTAGAAAAAAACAAAAACCAACAAACATAAAATGTATGATCCGGATATGTACACTCACCGGTGTGTCAAAAGCAGTCGAGTCTGAGTCAACACAAAACCAACACAAACACAACACACACAACACGTCAACTCTGCAACGAAAAATGCCCAGCAACTTGGGAAGTAGTGGTTATAGCCCTTAAATGGGCTTTTTTTTATTTTTTTTTTTTTTCCTTTCGTGAGAGACTGTAGAAGGGCTGCCGACGGCGTTGCGTTCTAAACCACCAAAAGTACAGTGTGCGGCGGCCCTGGCGTTTTCAAGGCGTGACGACAGTCCATAGCCGTGACAGTCTTTCTCTGGGCGTGCTCGGTGTAGTTGACGGCCTCACGGGATAACGTTCTCAAAAACATTTTGAGCACACAACGGGTTATCCTCGTTGATGAAGGCCTGAAATACCGTTTGCACCACAGACGTGCCAGACGACGGTTAGGCTGGCTTGGTGATACCCTGGATGTTGTCGCGCACCACCTTTGCGATGACGTTTTGGCGCGCCACCCTTCCCCAAGCCTTTTCCGCCTTTGCCTCGTCCAGACTTGTTTGCTTTTCATCGTCGTCTGAAGACTGAACTATGAGGGCCTCGGACCTTGAACCGCCATCTTTATAATGCGTACCGACCTTCAAGGAACAATTTTTCCACTCTCTGCGCTTCTCCATCAAAACGCAAGCCGTTGGCCGTCCAAAGGGAGGAGAAGCCAACAGGAGGCGCCGTGGCCTCGACCCTGCTGGTCAGTGCAAGGCAATCTTGGGCGCTCCTCGCTGACTTTCTCTGTCTGTCTGTACAGATGAATAACACTTTTGTTGTTGTTGTTGTTGTTGTTTGTTGCTGTGTTGAACCACCAAAATTAAAAAAACCCAAATTCTGCTCATCCAAAGAGAGAGAGAAGAGAGAGACGCACAGACAGAGAGAGAGACAGAGAGAGTGACGCACAGAGAGAGAGAGAGAGACACACACACACACAACACACACAAACCACAGATAGCGAAAAAAGGATTGTGTATATAAGTTTAAAAAAAAAAAAAAAAAAAAAAAAAAACTATCCCGCGGATTTGAACCCAGGAGTTCTGGTAACAGGCGGGATCACTAACACTAGACTACGCAGAGCAATCACAAACTGACGAATACCTTAAGTTTATAAGAAAGACACAGCGTATAGGCTGCTAGGATGAGGGACGGTAGGAGACGCCTGCACAATCTACGTTGTTGAGTTCAACACGCAGTCTGACAGGCAGATGTGGTGATGGTATGCATGACGCGGAGAAGCAGAATAAGAATCTCCATGCGAGCCTTGATCAGCAGCAGGCCTACCGGCAGATGTACTTCATCAAAAGGCGAGCTTCTGGACAGAGCAGAGAAGATCGACCTCGACGGTTGGGTGGGCATTTATTTTTTTTTTTTTTTAATAAAAACACCAAAAAAAACAACAACCATGAAATCTGTCTATCCGATGAGAGAGAGAGAGAGATGAAGGGAGATGAGTAGACGAGAGAGAGAGAGATGGGAGAAGAGAGGTGAGAGAGAGGCGTGAAGAGAGAGAGGAGTGGAGAGGGATGAGAGAGAGAGAGAGAGAGAGAAGAGGATGGCAAAGAGAGGTCCAGCGAGCGCCGGTCGGAGTGCAAAGGAAAATAACTGGCACAAGACACTGGTCAAATGGGCTGACTGGTCTTGGTACACAGTAATCATCACTGGACGACACGGGACGGGTTAAACTGATTTTAATCATCAAACAACAACAACAACACAAACAAACAAACTGATCTGGAGAGCTGGTCACAGTTTTCGTAATGTTCGACAGATGTTGGTATGCACACACGCACAGACACGCACATGCGCGCGCGCGGCACGGCATGCACGTACGGCATCGTCTGACATGTGAGTGAGGGCATGTTTGCATGAACTGTTCGTCAAGATTTCTTGACTGGCGCAGCCCGTTGTGCTCGTTATTGTTGTTGTAGTTTGCTGTTGCTGTTGTTGTTGTGTTGTTTGTTGTTGTTTCAGTTTGGATCTAAAGGAAATCTGTCGTTCTGGTGGACCGTCTAGGCCAATCATTTCTCTGCTCTGTCGTGCTTTTGCTACGATAAGAGATAAAAATAAGGAAAAGAAGAAAAAAAAGAAGAAGAAAAAAAAAAAAAAGAGAAACAGAAACAGAAATCTTCAACGAAACGTATAAGCAATGGCAATGAAAACTATACTATACGGACGAATATGTGTTTATAGGAGTGTTAGTATGTGGATGTGTGAGTGAGTTGTGTGTGTGTGTGTGTGGCGTGCCGTGCGTGCTGTGCGTGCGTGCGTGCGTGCTGTGGCGTGCGTGCTGCGTGCGTGCGTGCGTACGTGCGTGGTGCGCGCGCTTATTAAGCACGCGATCTCGCGTGTTTGTGGTATGTATGTGGTCTGTGTGTTTCATATTTGTAGGTTAGTATATGTTTTTCTTACGTCATCGCCTATACGTACGTATTTTATTTGTTCTTTAGTTTTATGTCACAAGTCCTGAAAGATGAGCGAACGTTGAAGGATTTCTTGTTTGTTTGTTATTGTTGTTGGCATTTTTTTGTTTGAATCGCTAGAGCTCTTGTAGTGGTTTTCTTTTGTTTTAGTTTTGGTCAGAGGAAAGAAATGGTGTCTGGGTGTGTGTATGTGTGTGTGTGTGTGTGTGTTAGTTATCATTTTTTCTTATAGACGTTATATGTTGTCCCTGTTAATTTTGTTTGGTTTGTTACAGATCATTTCTCTGCACGTCGTGCTTTTGCTCCATTGAGTAGAAACTAATAAAGGAGAAAAAAAAGAGAAAAAAAAGAAGAAGAAACGGTAACAGAAATCTTCAACGTAAACGTATAAGCAATGGCCTATGAAAAATATACCTAAGACCGATTTTGTTTTAAAGGATAGTTGTATGTGGTGTTTGTGTGTGTGTGTGTGTGATGTGTGTGTGTGTGTGTGTGTGTGTTGGGGTGTGGTGTGTGTGTGTGGGTGTGTGAGTGTGCCACACGCAGCGCGCTTGTTCTGCGCATGCTCTCTTTGGTGTTTATGTGTCTGTGTGTTCATATTTCGTCCGATTTCGTAGATGTTTTCATATGTCAACGCCTATAGCCACTTATTCATTTGTCTTTCGTTTTATGTCTCTAGTCCGAAGATGAGGCAAAACGTTGAATAATTATTGTTTTGTTTTAACTTGGTTCAAGAGGAAAAAAAAAAATTGGTTTGTGTGTTTGTGTGTGTGCGTTGGTTACGTGCGTGCGGGGGGGGGTGGGGGGGCGTGCGTGTCGTGCTTGTTGTGTGTGTGTGTGGTGTGTGTGTGTGTGTGTGTGCGTGGTGCGTGCGTGCGTGCGTGCGTGGATGCGTGCCGTGCGCATGCAGTGCGTGCGTGCGTGCAGTGGCCCCTATGCTACGCCGCTCTCTTCGCGTGTTTGCGTGTATTGTGTTGTTGTGTTGTGTGTTTCTTATTCGTCGGATTACGTATATGGTTTTCATACGTCAATGCTTTACGTATTTATTTGTCTTTTCGGTTAATGTCAAAGTCCTGGAGGATGAGCAAAGTTGAACATTTTTGTTTTTGTTTTGTGTTTGTTGAATTGTTTCTGTTCTGACTGCTCTTGTAGTGTTTTCTTGTGTTTTAGATGGTCAACACGAAAGGAACTTGGTGTGTGTAGGTGGGTGTGTGTGTGTGTGTGTGTGTGTGTGTGTGTGTGTGTGTGTGTGTGTGTGATCATTTTACTTATATTATTCCTTTGGGTTTTTTTATGTAGTTCCGAGGCTATTTGTATGATTTTCTTTTGTGTTGTTGTGTAATGTCGTTCAACACTGTTAATCTGAATGTAATCGGTTTCTAGTCTGTAATTGTGTGTGTGTGTGTGGTGTGTGTGTGTGTGTGCTGTGTGATCATTTTATGTCGTCAGACGTTATTTGTATTGTTTACGTTGTTTTTTGTTTGTTTTTTGTTTAATGTCAGTAGCAACATGTTAATCTGAAAGTATGAACGGTTTCAGTCAGTCAGTGTGTGTGTGTTGTGTGTGTGGTGTGTGTGTGCGTGTGTATGGGTCGTGCGTTCGGTTTGTTTGTGTTTAGGAGACGCAGCTTGTCAAGTGCGAAATCTTGAGCAACAAATTGTTCCGCCATGAGGAATAGGGAAGGTGGTCTGAAAAGACCTGAAATTGAAATGGAAGCCGGTCGTGGAGCAAGGAAGAAAGGCTGCTTATGCCTTGCCTCATGGGGCCTTGGTCTGCGACTTCTTGGGCAGGTGCACGCCTGGATGTTGGGGCAGCACCACCACCCTGTGCGATGCGGTGACGCCTGAAGCAGTTTGTCAGATCCTCGTCGTTACGGATGGCCAACTGAGGTGACGGGGGATGATCATGGTCTTTTTGTTGTCGCCTGTGCAGCGTTTCCTGCCAGCTCCAGCACTTCGGCGGCCTGGTACTCGAGCACAGCGGCAGGTACACGGGAGCGCGGCACCAACACGTCGGCTTAGTTGCCCTTGCGCAGGAGTCGTGGTACGACCCACGGGGAAACTGAAAAGTACGGTCGGGAAGAACGGGGGATTGCTCTTTCCCTTGATTTTTCCTCCCTTTGCCGCGACCTGACATGATGACGTCGACGACGACGAGGGTGTACTGAATGTTGTTGGACGAAGCAAGTATCAAAGCGCTTCAGCAAGCGAGTGTGAGCCAGCGCTTGGAACGCGCATGTGATAGAGTCTCACTGACGGCCTGCCTGGGGCGAGAGGGAAGAAAAACCAACGGCGACGTTCTCGCGTTGAAGGCGCCTAGCGCGGAGCGAAACTCAGCGCTATATTACCGGCGTGGCGGGGGGGGGGGGGGGGGGGCGGTTGGTGGCAGCGAGTGTGGCTAGCAGTCCAACTCCAAGGGGTGAGAGGGCAGCTGCTCCTTTCGAAGGATGCTGCCGGGAGAGGTCGGCGTCCATTGGGGGCAAAGAAAACTTCCAGCCATGTGGGTGACGAAGGTCTAGCCTGTGTTCGCCGGGGGGACGGTCTGGAGGTGTGGGGTGATTGACGGAGGGGCTGCCTGACTGCGACTACCGTGGGCCTGGAATACCGTGCTGTTTTGTGGGGTGCAGACATGGGGCACTCCTTACGGGGTTGGCTGAAAAATTGCCCTCTCGGCACGCAGTCAGCGTGTGCCCGCCAAGTTTTAGGGACTCGTGCAGCGCTTCCAGTGTCTTTAGTCCTGCTTCCTCCTTGAGGCGGCCGCTCGCGGGAACAGGACCATCGCCACCCGAGCTGAAGAAAAAAGGGGGGGGGGGGGGGCCGCCCGTGTGGTCTGAAGACAGCCTGATGTTTGGGGGACAGCAGGCAACACACACCGACGCCATACCGTCGGTCGACAGATCCGAAATTGAACCAACGTTCAACGACCAACTCCACCAAACTTGTCACCAAATTTCAAGAGATAATGACCAGAATTGAGCCAATGTTCAAGAGGAACGCGAGCTCTGGGAGAAAATGCGACGACATCACTGAAATTACCATTACTGCAAGGCGACAACAGTTGCCACAAATATGCAGACTTTTGTCTAGCAGGAACCTTGTCCTTAAGGGCTCAGGCCAATAGGACCGTAATCTCACCATCAAGCAAGCAAAGCGGTTGTGGCCTTTCTTAACAGTTGATACTGTAGTCAAAAGCATGCCACCTAAAGTCGAGATCGTAAGGCGCCAGAAGGCCGGCAAGGTCAAGGCCTCCGACGGGGGAAGAAAGAGACAAGAAGCGCAAGAGAAAAGGAAGGAGAGCTTGCCATCTACATCCAACAAGGTGCTGAAACAGGTGCACCCAGACACTGGTCATCAGCAGCAAAGACCTTGTTATCATGAACGGCTTCGTCAACGACCATCGTTGAGAGAATCGCCGCCGAAGCTTCCTGACTGGCCCACTAAAAAAGCGCTCTACATCACGAGCGCGAGATTCAAACGGCTGTGCGCTTGTGCGCCATGTGAGCTGGCAAGCACGCCGTCTGCAGGAGGGCACCAGGCGGTGGAGCACGTACACAGCAGCAACGTAAACGTGCGCGGCGGTTTGCTTGTACCCCAACTAACAAGGCCCTTTTCAGGGCCACCATTTCCTGAGGCGGGATGGTTGTGTTACTCGTTGCTGAAAGAGTCATCGTTGGCCCCCTTGCCTTTGGTTTGGTGTCTGTTGTATAAGAAGCCTAAGTTTGATGTGAGGGAACAAGCGAACCACAATCCACCGCAAGCAAAATGCAAAGAGACGACAGACAAAACCAAACCAAAAAGAAGCCCAGCAAACAGACAGTGGAGCAGTCGTGTCTGTTTATACAGAATGTATATTTTGCATTACAAGGCATGTCATGTCATGTCATGTCAGGTTTTTGGTCTGAAAATCAGCGTTCATTTGCACACAGTTTGACATGTTATTTTCATGTTGATTGTTGCTTTGTTTTGGTTTTCTGTTGTTGTTGTTTTCCAGCAGTCTGTTTGGCCCAAGTGGCTTGAAAATGTGGTGGCAGGAGGAGAAAGACACAACGTTAGCTGCTAGTTGGGGGAGGGTGGGGAGAGTTGCATGCAGAAGCTTCGTTGTTGAATTGAACACACGAAGACTTATGTAGTGATACGGCATTGAGGGGAAAAAAAAAAAGAAAAAAAAAAAAGTATTACATATAATTATATTATAAGTTTATCAGACATTATAGCACTTTCTCCCCTTTTGGTGGGTAGTGTATGTCTGAGGAAAAGGGGGGAGTGGAGAAAAAAAAAAAAAAATGCTAGTCCAGGGGGAAATGAACCCCGGTCTCCCGTGTGTGGGAGGCGGAACACTACAATAGTCTACGAAGAAGTGACAGAAAAGTTGGTTCCTTAGTTTATAAAGAAAGACTCTTGCGTAATTAGGTGGCTAGGACGAAGGGAATGGAAAGGGTGGTGACTGCTTTCACAAGCTACGTGGTTGAGTTGAACACACTGAAGACAGATGATGTGGTTGATGGTTTATGAATGGCGCGGGGAGCAGAAATAATAAGCTGGAGGCGAGCCTTTGATTAGCGGCAGGCAGGTGTAGATCAGGGAACAGGCTAGATTCAGAGCAGAGCAGAGCAGAGCAGATGGGAATGGGCGGTGGGGATGGCTGAGAAGGAGTGAGGGATAGCGAGCGAGCGGGGTATTCAGAGATGGCATATGGTCGATATAATTTAGGGTGGAAATGAATTGGTTTATATAAGCACCCTGCGGGCCCCCGATACACTGGTATTATTATCAATCGTACGAAGGCTGGCCAGCTCAGAGAAGGTGAGTTTGGTCGTAGATCAACAACCCCCACCTAATGCCAAGGACAAATCGTCAATGTCAAGGGCTGTGAGTATTTGTTCCTATTTGGGGGGAGGGGGGGAAGGAAAAAAAGAAAAGAAAGAAGAACGAAGTGAGTTACGACACATTCTTTCGCAAAAACTGCTGCTGTTTGTTCGTTCGTTGCTTTCTTCCTTCACTTTCACATGATATTCCCTTCACCCTCTCACTCATCCTCTTCTTGCTTGCTTCCAAGTCGAAAGAGGATAATGGGGCTGGGAGGAAAGAGGAGGGGAGGGAGGGAGGGGGTGCGGTGGAGGGGTGGAGGGACAGCGGCTTTGGGGGGGGGCTGGGCTGCGTGTTCGCCGGGCGAGACGCGGGCGGCCTGCGTGTGTTTGATTGGTCGAAGAAAAGGCGCTCCCTGAACGTTGATTGGTAGAAAGTCGAGTGCCGCCGCGCACACACGTACACGGGGCGCGCAGACTACTACTAGGCCTATAAGTAGGCTGAGGGTCGTCGGACGGGCTTATTTGTCTCTCTGAGCTCGATCGTTGAGGAAGACAGCCAAGTGAGCCCTTGACTGACCATGGCTCGTACCAAACAGACTGCACGTAAGTCCACTGGAGGGAAAGCTCCTCGCAAGCAGCTGGCCACCAAGGCTGCCAGAAAGAGTGCTCCTGCCACCGGAGGTGTCAAGAAACCCCACAGATACAGGCCGGCACAGTGGCTCTCCGTGAGATCCGCCGTTACCAGAAGAGCACTGAACTGCTGATCCGTAAACTGCCCTTCCAGCGTCTGGTCCGTGAGATCGCCCAGGACTTCAAAACCGACCTGCGTTCCAGAGCTCCGCCGTCATGGCCCTGCAGGAGGCCAGCGAGGCCTACCTGGTCGGACTCTTTGAGGACACCAACCTGTGTGCCATCCACGCCAAGCGTGTGACCATCATGCCCAAGGACATCCAAACTGGCACGCCGTATCCGTGGGGAGCGTGCTTAAGTCGCTCTTTGGCAGCAGCCCCCTTTCCATCATCAGGTCCTTTTCAGGACCACCTTCAACTTCTCAGGTGGACTGGTCAGTCTCGTTGCTTGCTTGTAATAAATGACCAGTGGCTCGAATACCTCACAACATTTAAACAAAAACAACAAAAATCTACAACGACCTACAGAAACAGAAACACAAAATAAAAACGTAGATCTATAGGCTATGACGTAAGAAAACATATACGTTTTGTGTGTGTGCAGATTCGTCCGCTTACAAATTTTACGGTGTAATTCAAACAAACAAACACAGAAAGAAAAGGAAAAAAAGATGCAAAGCGTATAAACGTACTCCCACCTAGTACGGTAGTTTACCAAAAAAAAAAAAAAAAAAAAAAAACGACAGAAAATGTATATCAAAATTCAGTCACTATAGCACTTTCTCCATGTTGTGTTTGTGTGTGCATTTTCGTTCGTTTATAAATTTTCTGTAGGGTGGAATCTAAATTTAAAAAAAAACATTAAAAAAAAAAACCCAGAAAAAAGTAAAACAAAGGAAGGAAGGAAGAAAGAAAGGAAAAGAAAAGAAGACACTCGGGTAGTACACCTCATTACCAAGAACGGTTTCGTCAGTGTCGTGCTGACTGCCACCTGACCGACTTTTTGGCACTGACAGCACACACTGAGCGAGCGCATGGGCCGAAGGTGTTGGTACACACGAGACTGACACCAGGCTGCACAGTAGTCTCTTCAACACGGGACAGACTCAGGAGAAGCAGTATCAACACTGGGCAGACCCCGGGACGAAAAGGTGTCAACATGGGCCGGGGTAAACTGATCTAAAACAACAACAACAACAACAAACAACCAACAACAAACCTGATCTGGGAGCTGTTCACAGTTTCGTGATGTTGACAGACACACGCACACACACAACACACACAACACCACACACACACACACACACACACACACACACACCACACACACACACACACACACACACACACACACACACACACACACACACACACAACAAACGCACACACACACACACACACAGAGCAGGGTAAACCGACTTGTTGGCACTGACAGCACAGACTGAGCGAGCGCATGGCCGAAGGTGTTGGCACACACGAGACTGACACCAGGCTACACAGTAGTCTCTTCAACACGGGACAGACTCAGGAGAAGCAGTATCAACACTGGGCGACACGGGACGAAAAGGTGTCAACATGGGCCGGGGTAAACTGATCTAAAACAACAACAACAACAACAACAACAAAACCTGATCTGGGAGCTGTTCACAGTTTCGTGATGTTGACAGACACACGCACACACACACACACACACACACAAACCCCACACACACACACCACAACACACACACACACACACACAACCAACACAACCACACCCCACACCAGAGCAGGGTAAACCGACTTGTTGGCACTGCCACAAGACACTGAACACATTGGGGGGAAAAGTGTTGGTACACACGAACTGACCCAGGAAAATAAA
>JAFLJL010003507.1:0-34563 GCA_018398815.1 Conus ventricosus
CCGTTTTGAGAAACTAAAATGAAGGAAAACCCCTCCCCCCCAAAGACTGGTAAAAGGGCATGCAGGATGGTATGTTTCATTGATTACCTAAAGATTCGCCTTTGCATTCAATTTACTAACAAGAAGGTTTTAGGAAAGATGAAGGATGAATTATCTGGAAAGGTGATCAAGGAGTATGGGGGGTTAAGGTCAAAAATGTACAGTATTTCGAGCCAGGAGAAAATCATTAAGAAAGCAAAGGGAATATCTCGCAGCGTTGTGCAGTCAAACATATCACATGACAACTACAAAGAAGCATTGTTTGGCAATAAGATTTTTCATCATGACAACGTAAACTGCGATCTAATCTACATGAGATCAACACAACTGTTGTAACAAAGAAGTCGTTAGATAGAACAAACAAAAAACGGGTGTTTGTTAATCCAGAGTTTTCATATGCAATTGGGCACTGGAAAACCCGAAAATTTAAATTTAAAGGGGAAAACTGTGCCTGGCGGAATTATCTGCAGTTCTTCTTTCACAAAAGATCTTTGGGGAGCTGGTTGTTTTGTTGTGTCAGTTTCTCGTAAATAATACACGGGCGGATTCATTTTTACAATTCTTTTTATTTCATATGGATCAACACTCCAAACCGGATCAGTTGCCCTGATGCGAGTGTCCCCTTCTGCTTCCCCGGTAATAAAGGTACCTTACTTTTAAACCAAACGGTAATGTTTCCCGGGTTACTGGAGTTTTCAGCAACATTTATTGTTTTTTCTTTTGATTGCTTGTACTGGTTTTAGCCCTTTAAATTCTTCATTATTCATTGCGCGCAAAACTGAGGGCAGTCTCTAACCCATTCTGTGTTGCGAGAATTGTCATCAGCTCTCTGTGATCTGGTAGGAAAAAGTCTTTCGGCTAACTGTTTGGTTAAAGTTTTCAACTAAACCCTTTGTGATCTGTGAACACCCGGAATGCCTCTTTAATAGTAACTCTGTGTTTTAAACATAATTGATTCACTTGGCTTTAATTTTTCCATCATCACTTGAATCATGCGGGATAAGTTAGTGGCCCCCGTTGGTATATCAGTTGTATAGCAACAGCAACAGCAGAAAGCACTCTTTTGTGTTAATGGCTCCGCATCTTTGTATCTTGAAGCCATGTCAATGACTGTGAGTTTCGTACTTAAATCTTTTTCGTCTAATCCTATCAGAGGGTAAATATAGAAGATTTCCCTTTGATGGGTGTCGTTTGGAGTTGTATTGACAAAGTGTGGTCTCTGTATTCGCCCAGGGGGCAGGTAAATAAATTTGCCAAATCGCTTGTTTAGATAACCATTCTTTTGCTGTTTGTCACTGACTCTGCCGCTTGGCTTAGCTTTTTAATTGCTGTGATGCCCTTCCAATATCCTTTGGGCGAATAATAGATTTTGTTCATTTTTTATTCAGCCAATATTATGTGCAACAAAATACACAACGGTCATACCAACGCAATAAACCGATTTTTGCATCTTTTGTTTTTTGATGGTTGATAAAGTCACTGAATTTTGGTGGGGGGGAATGTCTGGACCGGTTTGCCTGTTACTAAGATAATATTTTTTTATTGCTTGAACAACATTTTTAAAAGTGTAAGCTGCATGCCCCTGTCTTTTCAGTGTGTCATTTATAAAATCTAACTGCTCCAAGTCTCTGCCTTTCATAGGCGTCTTGTGCAGCTGCTAGTTGCTCCATAGCTTTGTTATGTCTTTTTCTCTCGCCGCCATTCCCCCGTTTACTAAATGCAAAATTACTGCCGCTAAAAGCAAGCGCAATTTACCACAGCGCCGCCTATCATTATTGCGAGTGAAGCCATTTTTTATAAATGTATTTTTTTTTTACATTTTTATTTCTGGAATTTTTCCCCTTGCTTAACTAGAAAATTTTCGTGGGAACCGAAGCTGCAATGATGCATCAGCTTTTCTGATCCTCAAAATCTAGTTTGCCAGACGTGGGGTTTAATCTAACGGCTTTTTCCAAACTTGGTTCCCACATAGGCCCCAATAACGCAGAATGGTATAAAGGTTGGTAACAGTTTTTTTTTGGTGCTATTTTATAAAAATAAAATAATTAATTTAAAAAACATGAACGCGATGATCCCTACACACAAAGGGGGCCCAACCTTCCTTTAAATTTTGATGACCAAGTTAAGACAAGCTATTTTGCCCCAAAAAGGGGAGGTTGTATTCTTTGGAGGTGTGGGAAAACAAAAAAAATTCCTCGGAATGAATTAGCATTGAACAGATTTTAACAAAGTGCACAGACATTATAAGTTAAAACAGGGTTTAAGCGCAGTGGGTTAAATGGTGAAAAATGTGGGGCAAAAGGGTTTTTAGTTTGTCCTAAATAGTCATAGATTTGCTCCCCGATTGAAAAAGATTTACGTATGATTTTAAGCAAGATCCAGTTTTTTAAAAAAAGTCTTTGGTCTCTGGGGATTTAAACTATAATTTGGAACATTGTTATCGCCTTAAACATGGGATTAATAAATTTTAATCATAAAGATTTTTTTTCCTTCAAAAGAACGAGCGGGGAAAATCTCAGAACCAGGAAACATTAAATAGGGGGAGAAAAAACCAAACCCGAAAAAACGAAAACGCTGAACCAGGTGGGGACCAAAAAACTGGCGTGTTGAAGCGGGAAAAAATTTGAGAGTGGAACAAAAAAAAAAAATTAAAAGTTAAGCATTATGAAAAAAAAACACCGCCCAAAGCCGAAAAAGTGTTCAATGCCGCTATAAAAACTCCTTTATTCAAGGGCCCAAAGCTTCATGGAAAATTGAACTTAAAACTGTTGCCATTTTTGGCGCCCTGCTGCTGTTGGGGGCAGTTATTATGGCTATAAAATATATACAAAATTGGCAACAGAAACGAAAGAAGTTTTAAAACAACCTGAACCATTAAATACAGAAAGAGACAACTGCACGCCAAAACCGCCAATAACAAAGCATCATTTTGATCCATTTCAAATGGAATAATATTTTAAATTTTTAATAAAAATAGTCATGGCGTATTATAAAATGATAAAGTCATTAATAAAGACTAGAGTCTATAAAGACATTTCCATAGACCAGAATTGTAATCAATGTGGTTGCTTCGGATGTAAAACCCTTTCCCTTTAAAATCTATGCTGAGAACGCTAAGCAAGACATCCTCAACGATGACGCGTTTTTTGAGGCGTGTGTGTTACATATTAGCATTTACTATTTAAGATAAAAAACATAGATTGTATTTTTTTGATAAATAAGAACTTGAATACGAACTTGGTTGTACTTAAGGATGACTTGAGGATGACTTGAGGATGACTTGGGTAAGAACTTGAGGATGACTTGAGGACAACTTGAGTAAGAACTTAGAAGTGACTTGAGGATGACTTGAGGATAACTTTAGGAAAGACTTGAGGACAACTTGAGGATGACTTGAGTAAGAACTTAGAAGTGATTGAGGATGACTTGAGAACAACTTTAGTAAGAACTTGGAAGTGACTTGATTAAAAATTAACTAAGAACTTGAGGTGGCTTAAGGTGACTTTTAAAAAAAAAAAATTATTTTATTTTTTTTTTTTAATTTTTTTTAATTTTTTTTTTTTAATTTTTTTTTTTAATTTTTTTTTTTTTTTAATTTTTTTTTTTAATTTTTTTTAAATTTTTTTTTTATTTTATTTTATTTTTTTTTTTGAAAGTAATTTATCTCCCCTTAATTATGCAAAAATATAATTAAACCCCCCTGAATAAATTATTATTTTATAGTTTGTGAGAAAAGAATTGATTATTAAAAGTTGTGTTTTTGTGTTTAATTTGCTAAAGTTTTTAAATAAATAATTGTACAAAGTAGCTACCCAAAAAGTTTCTTTAAAGCACAGTTGTTGTTTTTAAACCTTTAAAACTATTCTGCTTGAATAAAAAACAATTTTAATACACCCCCAATTATGCATAAACACCATAAAATTATAAAAGCTTTCAGTTTGTACAGTATATATATTAATCCCAAAAAATGTAAAGTTGGGAATATGCCTGCGGTGGTTTTGTGCTTTTTTGTGTGGGTTGGAAAGTCTTTAATTTGGCCCTCTTCTCTGCCCTATAGTGACCCTTCCCATTTTCGTGTCACTGGCGCGGCTATAAACGCCCGCAAACCCAATGTGATGTCTGGGTCACTGGCGTGGCTATAACGCCCGCAAACCACAATGTGTGTGTCCCAGAAGGGCCACTGAAAATGGGTGAGAGAATTGCCCCAAATTAGACAAACTGAAAGTAGGCAACCAAGTGTAGAAATACCACTATTAGAGGCATATTCCAAAACTCTTCGCATCTAGCCACATTATCGTGATCCTCTGGATAGGCTTGGTGCCCTAGGGCGCCTTTCGGGTCTCATGTTAGACCCATGGGTGATCAGTTATGTGGCTAGATGCGAAGAGTTTTGCATTTTTTTTTTATTAAAAAGTTTAGTTAATTAGTATTAAAAAACGGACACCATACTCAGGATGTTTGTTTGTAGATACGTTATTTTTTGGTTTATTGAAGTCTTTATACTTGTCAGGAGAACAGGAAAGGGGCATTCTGAGGTTTCTTTCGCCGAAACTGGAGTGAGGGCGGAGTGGCCCAGAATGCCCCTTTCCCTGTTTCTCTCCAGTCAATCTCGGAATTTTTCGCCCATATGCTTCCTTTCGAGCTATTTTACCGCTGCCACCATGAAATAAGTCTTGATGTGTTTAGCGTAGAGACTGTGTTTACGTTCAGCCATTTGGAACTCCGTTATGACCATCGTCCTAGTTCCACAAGGGAGTTAATCAACAACATGTTCTGATTGTCATTTTATCGGTGTTTCCTTTGCCTTTGGGTTGTTTGTCAGTCTTTTTTGCTGTGGGCCACTATTCTGTTGCTCCGCGGGCGATGGTACTGCCCGAGTGATGCTGCATGCATAAGATTTAATAAATTGGCTGTTCAGGCAGTCTGAGTGGCAAACCTGACATGTTGACATTTTGTTATTCGTTTTGATCAGGTCAATTTTTTCATTTTGGTTTTGTAAAGTTTTCTCTAAGTTAAAAACTCGATTGACACAATTTTTCTATTACTGTTTTCAGGTCTGTATGTAACAGTACTACTTACAGTGTTTTCGCTAGACGGCTAGCAGGGCCTGTGACTAGAGATTGAATCGTTCTACAGGTCGTTTGGCCAAGTGAACAAAACGGTCCTCAGCTCTCGGTTTTCGTTCTCTCTTGTTGTTGGCTGATTTGTTTCTTTCTTTGATCGCTTTTGTCCAAAATCAAAAGTGGTCAACGCTGAAGGACTTCGCAGTCCAGGGTCTATGTTTTGGGAAACCTGGTCATTTTCAGGACCTTAGCAAAATACTTCAGCAATGGTGTTGCTTTAGCTGTTTACTTTAGCCGCCATTCTTGTGGTGTGTGTGATGTGATGTGTGTGTTTTTTTTGCGTGCGTGCGTGGTGCGTGCGTGACGTGCATGTGTGTGTGTGGAATGTGTGTGTGTGTGTGTGTGTGTGTGTGTGTGCTGTGAGAGGAGAGAGAGAGAGAGTGTGTGGTTGTATTTGTGTGTGTGTGTGTGTGTGTGTGTGTGTGTGTGGTGTGTGTGTGTGTGTGTGAGAGAGGATGAGAGAGAGAGAGAGAGAAGCGGAAGTGTTGGAAGGCAGAGGCGATGAGTTGGAATACGCGGAGTAGCTTGCGGTGACGGTGGGGGATAGGCGACTTCACTTTACTGGGAGCTTCTTTGTTTAGTCTAGTCCCCGGGTCTTTCTTTTAAATTGGCACGAAGTGGTGATAGCTGCAGTTGGTGTTGAACGTTGTATATTTTGCCCACGCCCCGAAGAAGACGTACACGTCTGAAACGCGTCGCGTTTTGTCTTGTATCTCTTTGTCCTTGTTTTTTTGGCGGACTGTAATAAAAATTATTCTTAAAAAATTTACCTTCTTCCGGGTTAACAACTTTCACACTACCCTCCGGACACATTTAACATTATCAGCTTTGTGTCAGAAGGAATCCTTTTCAAATTTTTCCTTTAATTCAATGTGAATGAGCTTCTTTGGATTTGAAATAGAGGGTGATGACGTATTTCAGGAATCAACGAGAAGACGTAAAGAAATGTTAAAAAAACCAAACAATTCACGTAGCTGTTACAAACGTCATGAACATAGTTTCTTGCTAAAGCCAACTCGGAAAATAACAACTGTCTCCGCATTTTACATGGAGATGGTGATAGTTCGCGTGTTTGTTCTTTTCCTCTGCGGTTAAGAGTACACAGAAATGTTCGCTGTCAATTCGATGATTAACACATCAGTAATACACGTGATGGTTCGTCAAATGATTTAAATGTAGATCATAATTTTGTGGTCGGAAAGTGGGATCGGCATTTCAATTCATAGTAAAGTATGTAATTGTAAGGTTCCGCATATAGGAAAGAGAAACCCAGAAGAAGAAAAAAAACCATATGAATGCTTGGATGCTAACGAGATAAATGCTTCAAAATAGTAAAGATATGAATGTGAAAAGGCCAAGCCCTATGATACAGAAGCCAGGCGAGGATCATAATCGATGATCCATGTTATTCAATCTTATTCGATGATACCGAATTTGCAAAAAAAAAATTTATAAGGATAACCGAAAACATATAGTCAAGCGAATCGCGACGCGTTTCGACACCCTTTTAGGTCTTCTTTAGGCAAGATACACAACATCAGGGACAGGAATTTGAACACCCATTTTGCGCGAATTGATGTATGATAGTGATTGTTCGTTCATTTGATAGTTCTGACTGTTGTGTATCGTGCCTGAAGAAGACTAAGAGTCGAAACGGTGTGATTTTGTCTTGTGATTCTTAGATACGTTTTTCGGCGGAGCCTTATAAATGATTTTTTTTTTCAAATTTGTTTAGATTTCCGTCTGCAGAATAGATCTAACGATGGATACAAAAGTTATTCCAGCCAAGCGATAACAAGCAGCTTTTTTGTTCACTTGTCACTTTCCTATCTGAGAATCTTGTCATGTTGAACATAATCATTTATTCAACCACGTCTATCTGGAATATCGTCATGGTGAACAAATCATTTATTCAACCAGTGTTCATCGTGGAACGACTCTCGTAAGTTCAACACAAATCGGGAAAGAATGTGCCCAGCCTTTCTAGAAAACAGCTTGAGGGTTGTGGAATATGTATGAGGCTAACGTCATGTTTAACCACTCCATTTTCTGCGCATCTGAAAACGGCCTCTTATGCAGCCACACCAAAAACTACATGCACTGGGAAACTGGGATATGACCTAACCTCACTCTAAATCCAAATCCTAAACCTATTTATCTGAAGCTAACTTTAATCCAAACCTTATCCCTGAATTAACCCTAACCTTATCTGAATCCTTCAATCCTTACCCGACCCTCTATGTACAATTGACATCGAATTGGTAGGAAGTTCATACGCATGCGCAATACATTGGCATAAAGTCACAAACGTTATAAATCGAATCTCGGTGTTGGAAAGACGTTATTGGTGTATGTAAGAGCGCGAAGTGATATGGAGTCGTAATCTTGACATTTGCATGTTTGAACACTCAAGTACTGTAGTTATTTTTTCATAATTATTTAATAAGACTTGTTTTCATATGTTAGCAGTTACAGGGAGTGAAGGTGGTTGACCCGGTGAGATTACTTGGGTTTGCATGATTCACCCATGGGCAAACGAGTCGAGGCCCACCAGGTATCGGGCCTCCTTCGTTTATAAAGCCAAAGTGGATCGTGTGTCCGTCAACTCCTGTGTCTAAAAGTGCTTCGCCCCAGATTTAGTATGTGCCATGGCGGTAATTATGCGCTTATGAGTTAGTAACTATGATCTAAGTTTATTTGTCTGCCTGCACCCATGTTTTCTACATTTCTTTCTAGAGCAGTCTTAATGTGATAACCCCATTGAACTAAGCTTGTCTGTTTGGTGGGTAATCGGGTGGGTGGTGGTTTGTTTGTTTGTTTTTTTTAGAAGTGTTGTAACACACACACAAAACCACACACACACACACACACACACACACACACAACACACACACCCCGCATGCAAAAAATTGATAAATTTCCCCCAACATTCCCGAGCACTTATAGGGGGGTGTTGTGTATGTGTGGGTGGGGGGGTTTTGGTGTGTTTGTGGTGTGTGTTTTGTGAGGGGGGGGGGGGGGGGGTGAAATCTCGGTCTTCGAATGTCCCCAACACTAGCATTTCTCTTTTGGTGCCTCCCTATATTTTGCTGCTGCTGCTGGTGGTTGGGGACATCTTTCTGTGTGTCGATGCTGCTTGTTGACTGGTTGCCCGCCCCTTGTCCGCCCGCATAGAAGCACAATGAGTTACTGTTGGCTCACACCCGGGGTCTGCGTGGCGGACGGATAAAAGTTCTGCTTCAAGAACCTTGCCAGGGGAACTGCCGCAGCGCTGGCGGTGGCGAGGCCGCCATGTCCCGTCTACCATACGGTGGGGACCCCGGGGAGGGGGGGGGGGGGAGGAGAACACTGCTGCTGGCAACTGTTATTCCTGTCTGCGATGCGTCCCCCCCTCGCTCTCCTCATCTCCTCTCCACCACCCGTTCTCTCACTCTGTCACTCTTACTCTTCTCCTCTCTCTCCTCTCCTCACTCTCACTCTCTTCTCTCTCTCTTCACTGAGTGTGTGTGTGTTATGTGTGTGGGTGTGTGTGTTGTTTTCTCTGTCTGAGTCTGCGTTGTCTGTCTGTCCCTGCCTCTGTTTTGTGTGTGTTGGTCTGTCAGACCCTGTTCCTCCGTCGGTCTCTGTTACACCTCCTGGTCAGTCTGTCTGTCCTGTCAGTCTCTCCTCTCTCTCTCTCTTCTCTCTCCATCTCTTCTCTCTCGCCGATCTGCACTCACACCTCTCCTCTCTCTCTCTCTCCTCCTCTCGTCTCACTACTCTCTCCTCTCATAGAAGCTGTCTGGTGGGTTCGGATCACTAGGAAACTAAACCCTTGCCTCTTACCCCAGGAGTGATAACGGTGGGTGGGCCCGATCACATCACAGAACACCACCGCGTACTGACCAATAACCACACTTGAAATAGCTTCGACTGGAATCCCGACCGTGGTGAAATGATCCCCTACCTGAAGGGAGATCATCAAATCAGTCCCCTCCAACAAGGCGCGTCAGCAATCCACAGACTCTGTCGACATTGAACACAACACGGCGGGGCGGGCATAGAATGTAAGAGTAATTCCCTAAGTGAAGGGAAACAACACCGAAAGTTTGGTTAAAGCGACTCATATTTACTCATTTCTGACAACAACTCCGTCTCGGGGTGAGCAAATTTCAGATCACTCCGGTCAACCCGAGGCGATTTCAAAAACGTAGCCGAGTTTAAAACAACAACAGCAACAAAACAAAGGACGTACTTGTTCAATTTTTCGGTCCGAAACTGGTGAATTATTTTACCGGTACATCTTTAAGATTTAGCCCAGAGCACGAGTTTTTGACCTGACAGACCGTCGACTTCGTCATTGTTACTCGTTGGGCACTGAACTGTGTCCCAACTGGTTCAAAACCCCGCTGGCTTCATAACAAACGTTATTCCACTGTTAGTGTTTAAGGTTAAAACTGTCAGTTTTAACACCGACAGGCAAATAGATATGAAGAATCTCTTGAAAGTGAAGGAAAATTAAAAAACGAAAATAATTCAAGTTTCTTCATTAAACAAAAAAAGAAACATAAAGGAACGATGAAAACCTCCAGCAATTAAAAACGTATGTGTATCCATTAAAAAAAATTACTTCCTAGATATATTAAATAACATCACCATATGCCTGATAATTATTTGTATAAATTTGTACTGAATGGCCTGCAGCTATTAATATTACACTATTGTGTAATGTTTATTTTTAACTTTGTTGTCCGTTGGTCTTATTTTCATTTCGTTAATTCCTTTTCTCCTTTCACGAGTTTTGTTAAGGTTTTCCTTGTTTTTAGAAGGCAAATAAAAGTGGGCATATTGCAGTTCATGTATAAGATAATTGGAAGAAACAAAAAGTGTAAAAATTAAATAAAAAGTTATTTGTCGACATAAGGTGGCCTTGGAATCGATTGTCAGATCGGGTCACATTCGTCTGTGAGCTGGGGAGCCCTATGTCGATCCCCGCCCATATCAGCTTGCCTCTGAAGTCTCCACCAGTGGGTAATAAAAACCAACAACATATCTACAATCTGAAAAACAAGTTTCAACACAATCCTAAAATAAATGTTAGCGAAACCACCCCCAAAAAAACGTAGACAAACGAATCCAAGACAAAACACGACCGCGTTTCGACCTCTTAGCATCATTCTTCACGACAAGATTAACAAAACAATTATACAACGAACCAATTTTAATTCAACGCCTTGTCATGGTGCTGAAGAGATAGAATCTGGGTGACCTGCTCGTTCAACCCATTTTTCCGCTTTATTAATGTTTTTTTGTTATCTTGCAGGAGAATAACTAAGAGGTCGTAACGCTTCGTGTGTTGTCTTGTGATTCCGATTGGGGGGGTCCCACGTTTATTGGTGCGGTTCGCAAACATTTATTTCCAGACTTGTTTTGGATTTCTAGCCTGCAGATCGTCTCAACTTTTGCCACTAAGTTTTCATCAACATGAGGATATGATATTGACCCGTAGGGTGTGGGAGTCCACAGTATGGAAATTAGAGACAGTAGGGGGTGGGGTGTCACATGTAAGGAAATGTAGTGACCGTAGGGGTGGGTTGGTCACAAGTAAAAAAATATAGTGACTGTAGGTGGGATTGTCTCAGTACGGAAAGTAGTGGAACCCGTAAGGGGTGGGGTGTCACATAAGGAATATGTAGTGACCGTAGGGGTGTGGTGTCACCAGTAAAGAATATATAGTCCACCTTAGGCGAGGGGTTTCACAAGTAAGGATATGAATAGTGACCGGTAGGGGTGGGGGTTTCACAGTATGATATGGAATGACCCCGTAGGGGTGGGGGTGTCAACAGTAAGGTACTATATTACCCCGTAGGGTGGGGGTGCACAGCAAGGAATATGTAAGACAGTAAAGGGTGGGGGTGTCACAGATATGTAGTGACCGAATGGTGGGGAGTCACAAGCAAGGATATTGTAGTGACCGAAGGGTGGGGTGACCCCACAGCAACGGATATGGTAGTGAACCACAGGGGATGGGGTGTCAACAGCAAGGAATTAATGAACCGTCGGGTGGGGTGTCAACAGTAAAGGAATAAAATTTACCCGTAAGGTGTGGGTTGTCCACAGTAAGGATAATATAGGTGATCCGCAGTGTGGGGTGTCCACAGCAAAGAAAATGTAGTGACCGAAGGGGTGGGTGTGTCACCGTAAGGATATGTAGTGATCGTAGGGGTAGGGTGTTCACAGTAAGGATAATGTAGTGGACCGGTAGGGGTGGGGGTGGTCCACATGTACTGATATGTAGTGACCGTAGGGAAAGGGGTGTCCACAGTAATGATAGATATGACCGTAGGGGTGGGGGTGGTCACAGCGGATAAGTTGACCTTAGGGTGGGTGTCACAGCAAGGATAGTAGTGACCGTCGGGTGGGGTGGTCACAGCAAGGATATTAATGGACCAGGGTGGGGGTGGTTTCACAGCAAGGATAATGTAGTGACCCGTAGGGGTGAGGTGTCACACAGCAAGGAAAGTAGTGAACCGAAGGGGTGGGGGATGTCCACAGCAAGGATTATGTAGTGACCCGTAAGGGGTGGGGGGTGTTCACATAGGAGTCGATGTAAGTGACCGAATGGGTGGGGTGTCACAGCAAAGGAAATGATGAAGTTACCGTAGGAGGGGTGTCACAGCAAGATCTGATAAGGGACGTTGCGTCGGGTGGGGGTGTCAGTTAAGGACAATAGTGAACCGTAGTGGGTGGGGTGTCACAGTAAGGATCTGATAGTGGGACCGAGGGGTGGGGTGTCACAGTAAAGGAAATGAAGAGTACCGTAAGGGTGGGGTAGTCACAGAGAATGATATTAGTGACCGAAAAGGGGTGGGTGTCACAGTGGTGGTTATGTAATGACCGACGGAGGTGGGTTGGTCACAGCAAGGAACTAAATGATGTGACAGTAGGGTGGGGGGAGGTCCCACATTAAGGAATTATAGTGACCGAAGGGGTGGGTGTGGTCCCAACAGTGGTAAGGACATATTATAGTGACAGTAGTGGTGGGTGACACGAGTAAGGATATATAGATAAACCCTAGGGTGGTGTCACAGTAAAGGAATATTATTTGACCGTAGGTGAGGGGGTGTCAAACTGTAATGGATAATATGTGACCGTGGGGGTGGGGTGTCCACAGTAAGGATATATAGAGACCCGAGGGAATGGTGTCACAGTAAGTAACTAAATATAAGGACCGTAGTGTGGGGGATGTCACAGAAAGTAATATAGAGACCGTGGGGGTGGGGGTGTCACAGAAAGAAATATAGTGACCGTAGGTATGGGGTGTCACAGAAAACATATTAGTGACTGGTGGGTGGGGTGTCACAGTAAGGAATATAAGTGACCGTGGGGTTGGGGGTGTATCCACAGTAATGATAAAAAGAGGAAACCGTAGGTTGGGGTGGTCACAGTAAGGATATATAGAGACCGTAGGGTGTGGGAACCACAGTAAGGGATATATATGACCGTAAGGGGATGTTGGGGTGGTCACAGTTAAGGATATATAGTGACCGTAGGTTGGTGGGGGGTTGACACAATAATGTTACGACCGTAGGGGTGGGTAGTCCCACAGTAAAGGATATAAAGTGACCGTAGGGGGTTGGGGGTGTCACAATAATGAACTGACAGCCGTATGGGGGTAAGGGTGTCACCAGTAAGGATTAATATAGAGACCCTAGGGGTGGGGTGTCCACAGTAAGATGATATAGAGTGAACCCGAGGGGAGGGGAATGTCAAAGTAATGTACTTACCGTGGGGTGGGGTTCACAGTGGAGGATATGTAGTGACGTTAGGGGGTTGGAGTCACAATAAAGAAAATGGTATAGTGACCGAGGTGTGGGGTGTCACAGTGAGGATATTTAGTGGACCTGTTAGGGGTGGGGTGTCCAACAGTGAGGATATGTAGTGACGAAAGGGTGGGGAGTTCACAGTAATTGATATGTTAATGACCGAGGGGTGGGGGTGTCACAGTGAGGATATTGCAGTGACCGTAGGTGTGGGGAGTCACCAGTGAGGAGTAGTAGTGAACTGTAGTGGGGGTTGACACAGTGAGGATATGTAGTGACTGAAGGGTGGGGTGTCACAGTATGAAATGTTATTGACCCGTAGTGGTGGGGTAGTCCCACAGTGAGATATCAGTGACCCGTAGGGGTGGGTGTCACAGTGGAGGATATGTAGTGACCGTAGGGTGGGGGGTGTCACAGTAGGAAAGAAAGTGACCGTCCGGGTGGGGTGACACAGTAAGGCTATGTAGTGACCGTAGGTGGTGGGGGTGTCCACAGTGAGGATATGTAGTGAACTGTAGGGTGGGTGGTCACAGCAAGGAATTAAAAGTGTACCGAGGGGTGGGGAGTCACAGTATGAAATGTAGTACTGTAGGTGTGGGGGTGTCACCGTAAGGTATATAATAGGTGACCGTAGGGTGGGTGTGTCACAGTGAGGAAATTTAGTGAAAGTAAGGGTGGGGGGTCACAGTTAACAGGATATATAGGACCGTAGGGTGGGGTGGACACAGTGAGGATATGTTAGTGACCGTCTTGTATTAGGGGGGGGGGGTTGTCACAGTAGGATATATTTTCCGGAGGGGTGGGTTTCGACAGTGGGGGGCTAGGGGGGGTAGTGGGGGGAGGCGGTGGGGGGGTAGGGGGGGTGTGGGGGGGTTTCACATGGGTTAGGGATGATGTTAGTGACTGGAGGGGGGTGTATCAGGTAGGGGATTTTTGAGTGAAAGGGGGTAGGGTGGGTGGACGCAATCAGTAAGGGATTTGGAGGGGAGTGTATTGGTGGGTGTATATGGGTGTTTGTGGTTGTAGGGAGGGGGGTGGATATGTTTGTTGTTAGTGTGGGGTAAGGAGGTGTGGGTTAAATGTATTTGATAAGAATAGTGAATGTTGGGTTGGGGTGTCACAGTGAGGATTGTGTGACCGTTAGGGTTGGGGTGTCACAGTAAGGAATATAGTGACCGTAGGGGTGGGTGTCACAGTAGATAATGTAGAGACCTGTAGGGGTG
This sequence comes from Conus ventricosus, assembly GCA_018398815.1. Taxonomy (NCBI): domain Eukaryota; kingdom Metazoa; phylum Mollusca; class Gastropoda; order Neogastropoda; family Conidae; genus Conus; species Conus ventricosus. Next base: position 14,188 of record JAFLJL010003507.1, read on the forward strand.
GGGGAGTCAACACGTGAGGATATGTTATTGACTTGTAGCGGGGTGTCAACAGCCAGTAACAAAGTCACAGGCTCTGAGAGAATGTAAATACATCGATCAAGACCACCCATCTTATTGCCCGAAAACACCCCTTTCACAACAAATCACGTCCTTCTCATGCTAGTTTATTAGCCAAAATTAACCCACGAGTTATCCTAAAACAACAAAAATTTAACACGCAAAACCGCCAAAATCGACGTAATCGAGTTACTTTTAAAATGGGGCCTTAACGTGCAAGATAAGATAGGGTGATTTTTGAACATAGATATTAATACATTCTCTCCAGGGCATAAAAATAAAGGTTTAACAGTACGCTCTCAAAACCAGCCAACCACCAACAAAAATCAGAACAAACACTGGCCTTCCAACTGAAATAGAAATTATTTTTACAATCCAATGAATATAATAGCCCCCTCAGCTAATTCTTTAAAATTTGACTGTTCTCCCGACAAACATATATAAACAGATAATCGCAAAACCCTGCCTTAATATTGTACGGCAAGTTGCCTCGTATAACTGTAGAATTGCTGACCATAAAAACAAATAGTAATTGATTTATTACATAAAAGGACATACCAAACATTGGGTTCATGATAAAATCAAGAGGTTTATTACCCTTTAAAATTGCCAGATGTCCATCTCATTACTAAATTATAATTAAGATCTGTCCCATCTACATGAGAAGCCAAAATTCGAGCAGTGCGCTCTAGAAAAGTGTACTCTCATATCCTTTTCTTCTAGTGGAAAATTCATGTAATTCTGAGGTTTGCCTCGTTAATTGTTAACAATAAAAGCCATATTCGTTAAGTACATCTTTAAAGAACAAAAGTTTAATACCTTCCTGGTATTTGTATATCGACTAATTTGAAATTGCCTACCTCGTTACTAATATTAAATCCCCTTACTTGAGCCCTTCAGATATGATTAATCCATTAACTTTAACACCAATTCCTTTAAGGCAACCCCTATAACACCCGCGCCAATAGACAATTGGATACGTTAAGAACACACGTTTGTTTTGTTGGGTTATATAGATGTACATCTTTTTTATAACTATTTTAAAAACTATTTAAAAATGGAACCTTTTAAATATAACGAAAGTGCCACTTACAATGTGGGAGCGTTTTATAACCCCAAATCTTTGGACTTTAACAATTTAACCATTGCAGTAGATGAATCATACGGCTTCCAAGTCAGACTTGTAAACCCGCTAACTAAATATTTAAATCCGCCAATAAAGAATGACAGAGTGCCATCAGCATGGTCCATCCCGCCCTATGGCTTTTTTCCAGAATCAGTTAAATTTTGCCATTTACTGCGCAACTACTGGCTGCGGTGTTTCATATGCAAATTATTTTAAAACCATCCCAATCTTTTAGTAAAGTCAGTATATAACTTTCATGTTATTACCAGTACAGACGAATACTAACTGAACTGCAAGTACCCCTCCCTAACGACAACGCGTTTAATCCATTTAAAAGCCCAATGGACACTAGTGCATATGAAAGAATTTGCAATGAATTTAACATTAATCCTTCAACTGATTTTAGACAAAAGTTAGACCGCAATCATGGGTTAGCACATTGTATTGTGGGGTGCAAAAAGAATAATACTTATGACTACTGGCCTGGCCACACTTCTTTTCAACCAAACAAACAAGTTCGATTGGGATCCATAGAACAAAAACATCCTTATGCTGGGCAACATTTCTCTTAGATGAAAGTGAAGGTCTAACAATGCTAGGAGTGCAAAGACTCAATGACTCCATAAGGACATACGTTTGGGTCTATTAGGAGCACAAGCACAGACTAAGTCCTACATAGTAGATCAATCTACGGGCTTTGATGCCAGAAAACAATTCTAGCCAATTTAGAAGATGCTATTAACTCTGCTGTTGATTTGCCTGCCAGCATACAAAGTAATCAAAACGTTCTTTGCACACGCTAGTCAAAGGTTGACTTTGTTGTAGGTCATGGATTATACATGCTACCATCTGACCTTAGACTGCAGATTGGCATGATACAGAATTATAACAATGAAATTCTCATAGCTGAGAACGACCAAAAGCCTGCTCCTGCAATACAAATATATCTGCCTTCAAAAGGGATTGCGATGGTTCCCTTATGCAGCTAGAGAAGAGTTTTCATATCTGTAACATTTTTTTTTTAATTTCATTTTCCCAGTTTTCTCCATCTTCAAACTCCCCTCCCCTCTCTCCCTCCCCTCAAGTCCAAATCTTTGCCAGACAGTTGAGTTGTTGGCCTGCGCTTGTTTTTTTTCCCCCACTATTAGATGTTCGTCTATGTATTTGTCTGACTTATTCAAGTTTAAAGGCTGTGCCACTTGAATAAAAGTTACTCTGTGTTATGTTTCCTTATGGAGCAAAACATACCCCACTTGTTTTACTGTTTATCGTTTGCTGTTCCCTGCCTCATTTCATTTCTAATTGTGTTTAGGTTTAAAACTTAGTTGGGTCTGGCTTTGTAGTAACTCTTACAAAATTTCCTCCGCAGTTCTTATATACAGATGGTTGCTTTTATATCCATCTTAAAATCAAAAGGACTATGGCCTTCTGGTGGTTCTAGTCCTAAGCTTATGTAGAATGAGTTAATTCTATTTGTTAATAGTTCTGCACGAGATGCGCTAACTGAAGGGGTGTTTCTGCTTCTCTAATGAAGGATTGAAGAACCTGCTTCTGCTCTTTCAAGTTCTTCGCGCATGAAGGTCTTAATTCCATTTCATCTTCTCACAAATGAAGGGCCTAGCAGATCTCTTTCTTCTTCATCAACAGGATCAATCGCGTCAAAATTTCAGACATATTTTTATTTATATTCTTTTTGTTTTATAAAAAATGAACTCATACGGTTGTGACCTCGATCCATACAGAAGAGAGAAGGAACCCCATGGCGTAAAAGCAAAAGGCAGATTTTAATTTATGTAAACCCCCATCAACATTCAGCCGGACAAATTTTTAATAGAAAGTTCCCTGACTTGCCCTGGCGATTTAATGCCGGGCCTGCTAACTACATTCAAATAGATATTCATCACAGACCAAAGCTGCGTTTTTGCAAATTTAGGGGGCCACTTTTAAACAATGGAAACAAACTGGGGGGCAGAGAAGTTTTTGTACTAAGCGGCAGATATTTTTCCCCTTTTATTCGACCAGGGCTGCCTAAAAAAAAAAAAAGAGAAAGTTTATCGGGGAATACAAAGCCCAAAGGGCCCAAACACAGTTTAAAGCGAGATAAAAAGGGGTGATGTTAAAGGGGCAGACAAACTTTTGCAACAGTTTCGCATCCCCTAGATTTTGAGCTGTTAAAGCCCAATCCAATTACCAAAGGGGCAAAAAAGAAAAACTTACTTATAACTGACATTTAACCACGTTCTGTCGTTCGCAAAGACCCTGAAGCAAAAACACAGTTACGACAATTTCCTTTTTATTTGATTTGTTACTAACCCCGAACGGGCCAAACAATTTTAAACCCCATAAAAAGTAAAACGCTTTTTTATTATAAAGATTCTGCACTCCCTAAAAAAAATAGAAACAACAGACACTCTCGAACATACACTAAATCATCTCTAAGTCTTTAAAAGGGAATTTTTGTTCTTTTTTACTAAAGGGACAACCCCTTTTCATAAGAATCAAATTTTTTAAAACCAAAAATTAGAATTGACTGTGCAATAAATGGTAAGTCTGATCAGTTGTATTGGGGTCGGACTTTACCTCACCAACATTTTGAGAAATAAAAAGTTTTTCGCGGGAGGTGGGCAAAGAGACCTACAGTTGATCGTGTATGAAAAAAATTTCCCCTTATATTAAACTCGAAACTACTTAACAACCAAATAGGGGCTGGGGTTTGGTTTTAGATCTACATTTACAACAGATTGTTTGGAAGTGGAGAAAGGTGGGGAAATGTATAAAAATAAATTTTCACAAAAAAGCAACGGAAACGCCCCAATAAAAATCATGTTTTTAGGGTTTTGTGAGCTCATTTAACATTAAAGAAAACAGGCTAAAAGACGGGTTTATTAAAATACAGAAAAAAACCTTTTAAAAAAAAGATGGTTTTTTGAACTTTCCCCCAAAATCCCACTGTTCTCTATTTTGGGGGATTACTGGGTGGAAAACGTCTTCGTATTTGATTTTTAAAAACAATAAACGGTTCATTACGAGCACTTTGTTATTTTCTGCAAAAACCATTAACAAAAACAATCTTAAAAAAAGAATTTTTTGGGACAACGAGAATATTTTTTTAGTTACCCACGACAAACTGAGCGACTGTTTAAACTTACTATAGACTATTTGGGGGAACTAAAAACACTGTTTAATTTATGACGTTCAGCTGAACGAACTTTGTTAAAAAAAGAAAACTCTGTCAAAGCACCTTTACGCCCCACGCCTTAGTTTCTTGGGATTTAAACTCAAAAATAAAATCTGTTTTAAAAGACTTTAACCAGAAAATCATTGATTTTTTTACACAAAGGCAAAGATAGTTTTGAAGAATTTTAATAAAAATTAATAAAAGGGAAAAAGATGACAAAAAAAATAAAAGACATAGAAAAATCTAAGCACGCTAAGCAGCTTGGGGACTGACCCCCCATTTAATAAAATTTGTTTATTTAATTGTTTATTATTGATTTTTATAGAAATTTTTTTTTTTTAAAATTTTAATATTAAAAAGAATTCCGGGGGCCAAACCAAAAGCGCAGCTAGCTCCTAAAGCACTGCAGTAGACTAAAAGACCTAGCAGACACAACGAGTTTGTTTTAATGGGATCCGGGAAATGTTTAGGGATTTGGTACACATGGGGGGTTTACAAACGAACAAATTGAAGACAAAAAAACCGACAGCAATACCTACCCCGAAAGAAAAAAATTTAAGGGAAAAAACGTTTTTTTGGCAAAAAAATACAAACTTATAAAAGAAGAATTCGGGCATTGCGCCCTAAAATTTGACTGGAATTTAAAGTTTGAACACAACCCCAATGTATACTTTGATAAAAAAACATTTTAAAACCCTTTAAAAGCGGGACCCTTCTTGTTTAGTTTCCAGAAACAACAAAAAAACAGATTGAAAAAACCAGGCAGGGGTTCTGAAAAATTTTACAGAAAAGGGGCCCTTACGAAGGGGGGGATGACACCTTTTGTTTAAAAATTTAACCCAAAGCTCCTCCTACCTACAAATGACGATGATTTTTCACTTATTTTTACTCCGAGGGGGGACATCCTAGTTTGTAAACATACTTTAATAGAGTGTACAAATAAAGGCTGAAAATTGGATCCCCCTCTTAACTCGTTTTGCAATTACAAAAAAGGGAGAGAATAAACACCCTTGCACATCTGAAAAGGTTACTGTGGGGTTACAAAACAAACTAACAGTACTCGACTTTATTTTCATTAATATGTTTTTTTTAAATGTTTTTTTACTCGTTATAAAGTCTGCCAGAAGATTAAAAAAGATATGTACAAGATAAATTTTAAAAATAATTTTAAATTTAAAAAAATTTTTTTTCAACATTTAGTTAAGAAATAACTAACTCAAAGGAAATAGAAAGTGATTTGGGATAAGTAAGGCTACTAGAAAGAAATAGCAACTTTAAATACTCTTTCTTATTAATACTGGCCATCACTGTACTAGCGTAATGCGGGGTCTAGTTTTTGCTCTTTTAGCAGGGGGGGCGGGGGCGCCAGTTTTTTACATTAGGACTGGGTTGGGTTTTTAGGCCCATTCTATGTTGTAAGTGCTGTTTTAAAAAAAATTAACTCCAAAATAACAAAAGCACACTGCCTTGTTGCCCAGCATCACAAAACTTTGTTCATAAGATTAAGAATAACAAACATTACGGAGAAAACTTACAAAAACAAGAATTTTCAAAGCTTAGGGCTGATGTGAGATACAGCCCAAAAAAATTAACTTCAAAGGGATGAAGAAAGACGTTTTTTTTCACGACAGGTAGACACGATGCAATTAAACAAACATTAAAAAAACAAACAAAAGATCATTAAACCCAAAATGGGTTTAAAAAAAAAAAAGTTAACAAAAAAAAAAATTTAGCAAAAAACAAATACTTTTTTTTTAAACTCGCGTTTGTGGGAAAATTTGCAACTCTTCCGAACAAACATCTTTAGGGCGGGCTTTTTAGAGTAAGCCCCGCGCAAAAATTTTTTTCCAAAATAATAACGGGGGGGTTGTTTTTAATTTTTTAATCAATACCTACCTCCAAACGGTCTTGGGCTCTAATTCTAACATCGCCCTCGCCTCCCCAGACAACAATATTTTACTTTAGCCCAAACCAAGATTTTTTTTCTCCACACTTCAGTAAGGCTAATTTTTTTAAAATTTGATTGCGTTACGGGTTTTAAGGCCGTTGCTTTAAATCTTCATGTTCAGGCACGAAGACTGCTGCAACCTCCTAACCCTTCGGTTTCTTTTCCTTACAAAATTTTTCTCTGTGAATTGATAGGAAACGGGCGTTCAGCTAATTCTATTAAATTTCTACTAGTTTGGACGAGGGTTGCCGGGGATCCCCCCTTTTAAACTTAACTGATTTTTTAAAAACAGATGGTTTTACAAACCCTTTTAAACCCATACAGCGAACATCCAGATACTTTAATGGACCTCGCATGATATTTGTTGAAAAGACACCACACATTTAGCTTTTATCCTTAAAGCTCACTCTTTTATCCTGAAGCCTGTCAACAACTGCCCAAGCATATTTAAACTTTTTTCTTCAACTTTGTCTGGGGGAAGATACAGCAAGTCCTTTTGGGGGGTGTCTTTAAACTGAGTTAACAAATCTAGGCCTTAATCTTTTGGGCAGCGATATTTTTCCCAAAATTCCTGTTTTGAACCCATCTTTCGCATCTGTTTCAGACCCCTACACTTTACTCATTTTTCAATAGCATCTTTCCTTTCCAAAAACCCTTTTAAAAGAATAATATATTTTGTTCATATTTTAAATGCATTTTATTTACCAAAAAGTGAGAAACAAGATAACTAGGTCATGCAACGCAATAAAAACATCCTGCAGTTTTTCTTTTCCATGGTTCAAAAACAACAGTTCGGCGGGGGCGATTTTAAAACTTTTTTTCCTGTCCTAATAATACTCATTCATTGCGTCATCAACGCTGTAAATTTGTGCTCTGCTTCCCGTTCTCTTAACTTTTTTTTAAAAAAATCTAAGGGGTAATTCGGCTTTTCTCATAAGCTTTCCTTCCCTTGGGCTAAATCTTCCAGCCTTTTTATGACGTTCTCTCTCTCTCGACCGAAATTTACTAAACATAAAATTGCCCAAAAAGGGGCAAAAGCTTTAACAATACTCCTCCCCCACAGAACAATCCAACATTTTTTAAAAATCAATATTTCTAGTTTAAAACTTCTTGCTTTAAATTTTTTTCGGGGATAATCCCCTGTTAACAAAAAAGTTTTTTGACGCAATCCCCATAATACAACTAAAACCTTAAACAACGCCCTCAATGTCTACCTTCCTATCACCGCTTCATTTAAACGGGGGTTTTTCACCCCAAAAGCCTATACTAAACCGCAAATTTACAGCAAAGGTAAATGATTGATAATCTTTTTTTCATCTCTTTTTATTAACTAAAAAAATAATTAAAATAACATAATACGAAAGACTGTCTATTGCTTTTAAACAATAATCTGTTGTTTTTAAAGCAAAAATAAGGTTGCAAACTGTTTTTGGGGAACTTCTACTTTCCATGTTTTGGCTTTTTTTTTCCCAACAAACATTTTTCAAGGGTTTAATAAACTATACACCAACAAAGGGACTGCAAAATTTAAACCCGTTAAACCATGGTTTTTAAAAGTATTATATTTTTTTTATTGCTTTAAAAAAGGGTGTGACGAACTTTTAAATTGAGGGCAAGCGACACTCAGCAACCACGCCAAAAAAAGATTATACCCTGGCTGCGTGTGGGAAAAAATAACATAATTTTGCACTGACTAATGTTTAACAATTTTAACAATTGTCTACATCAGACTTGAGAATACTACGCTAGGTACAACACACTAGGGCAAAAAAGTTTGACTAGGTCAACAAAGATTAGCCATATGCAAATTAGTAAGTAAAATGGGGCCGGGTTTATTCAGAAAAGATTAAAATATACTTATCACAAGATCCTTTTAAACAAGTCCCTAAAACTTGCTAGACTTATTACAGATTTGGGGCATTTTTATCCCATATATGGGATTAAATTTCTTTTAAACATATTAAATTTTGATCATATTAAATTAAAACGCAAAAAAAAAAAAATACGAGAAGACCCGCAGGGCACCGCAACAAAAGTACCACAATGAGCCCCAAGTGAATGTACCACAAGTGAGTAATTTACTAAGTCTAAAAAAACCTGACGTTGAGCCGGCTAAATTACGAATAGCAGCTGCAAAAAGCAAACCAACCCCCAAAACAAAAATTTTAGTAGTATACAACATCGCCGCCACCCGCCAACAAAAACACAATTAACAACAACACAATCAAATCAAACATAAGAGTATCATTATTATTGGGGCTGTTGTTGTTGGGGGGTGTTTTTTTTTTGCATACAAATACCAAAAACCATACCTAGCAACAAATCACAAGCCCCCCATAAAAGAAAAGAACCAGCCCTGCAAAAAAATGCAACCTCCTCGTAAACCCCTTTTCTATGGATAGTTTTTTAAAGAAAAGATAAAACTAGATAAGTACAATTAAATTTGTTATAGAAAAATTTTAAGTTTAAGGCAAGAAATAAAGTTTAAATGCAAAAAAAGAAATCCAGTTTAAATACTATTAGGTTTTTTAATAAGTACTAGTTAGGTTCTTAGTAAGTACAGTTAGGTTTTAATTAATGCAAACCAAGTCAGTCAAGTTAAACTTTTAAAGTTCTCCAGCCCTACAACTATGAAAACTCAATTACGAAGTTCCTTTTTATTGTTAAACATGATTTCTTTTTAACGCATTGTGTTTCTTTAGAAGAGAAGCGCAGATTAACATTTGTGTGAAAGAAAACTTTTTTTTCAAAGAGAGCTTGCTTTTGGGTTTTCGTGAGTTATTTTTTTTTACAACCCTTTCTTTTTATGCCCTACCTTCTTCATTACAGAATCTGCTACACCCAACATCTTTGACCGTAACCCAAAATATTTTTGTATAAAGTCCCATTAAGTTATCCTTCATCTTTCCAATCACTTTTGTTTTCGTTAATGTAAAGCGAAATTCGGGTAGTCACATGTGTCGTCCATCCACACCCTTTTCCACTTTGTTTTTAAATCCTTTAAATCTTCAGTTTGGGCGTCTAGAATAAAAGACATGGGTAAAGGACCTGCTTTTGGTACGCGGTTTAAAGTAGTCTACAGAAAATTTTACATTAACAATTTTGACAACTCTAAACGTAAAGCCGATAAACACCGTTTGTCTAACGAACTCCTTTTTTTTCATCATAAGCCACCAGGGTCGCAAATCTTTTAAATTTTTTATTAGGTTAGAGACCACTAAATTCTTTTTTCTTTTTAACTAATTTCACATCTTTTCGTTTGGGGGATTTTCCAATTTTTGCCAAAAAATTTTTATTCATCAGTTTTTAAAAAGTCTTTTTTTTGAAGCATCGGTACTTGGTTCTAAGATTAGTATTCTTTCGTGATTATGGCCTCATAAAGGGGTCTTGGTCAAAAACAATGATTTTATGAACAGCAGTCATTTCAGTCCGGGCTTTGGTAAAACGTAACATTTTAATGACAAAAATACTTAGTTTTTTGACAAAACCCTTAATTACCTCCTCACTACATGGTTAAACTGGGGAAGCATGAATCGGGCCCATCAAGTTAAAGTCGTATAGCTGATTACTTCTTTCGTTTTTGTTGAAACCCAACTTTCATGTTACTATCACAGGGGTTAAAAACATCAAACGCCAAAAACACTTTTTTCTGGGGGGTCAGTTTGAAGAGACCTGGGGTTTAGATAGCATTGTCACCTTTCAGAACATTTTTGGGGTTTAAAAAGCCATGTCTACATCGCAAAAAATTGTTAAAAAGTTCAATGCTGTCAAATTTTCTTCCATCATAAATAGTTTTCCGTCCTCGAATTTACTTGTGCCGTCATTTTATAACCACAATATTTTTCGAAATAAAAAAATAAATGTAAATAAAAGAATAAAAAACACAAAATGTGCTTTCTTCTTTGCCCCAAACATTGAACCTTTTAGACCGTTAACCTTGCAAAAACACCTGCTAATATTTTACTTTTCGAAACACTACAGTCAATTTTACACTTGATTGCTTCGTTAAATATTCACTATATCTTTTATTATATTGTTTTTCACATTCTCAAAAACCCAAAATTTACTAAAATTCAAAAAAAGTTTTAAAACTTTCATTTTTCCCAAAGTTTATTACAATTCTTTAAAACAGATTCACTCGTTTGACACCTTTTTAAATCTAAAAATTTTAAATAAATAAAAAAATAATTGTAAATTCACGTTTTCTCTAGCTTTTTTTTAACAAAACCTGATCTTCATAAAGCGAATACACTCCTTCAGTCATAGAAAAAGTCAGATTACATCTTCAGGGGCCATATTACAGTAAAATGGCAAACAACTTTATAACGGCTGGGGGCCAAAAATCTGTATTTACTGATTGAGTGCTTTACCTTTCTCGCATATTATGCCTCAAAAAGATAAATTTTTCTTCAAACCTGCTCTTTATCCCCATTCCCCCCCCCTCTCCAACTCGAAAGTATATTTAAAACTCTGTAGCTAGTTTGGCCCTTTATTTTAAACCAATTAAAAACAACAAATTAAAAAAAAAATAATGCAGCTGCATGAATCCAGGTTAACGGGTTAAAAAGTAAATATCATGTTCAAAATCACCCTATCTTTTCTGCACGTAAACCCCATTTTAAAAGTAAAGATTCTTTTATTTTTTGGGGGGTTTTTTCGTGTTAAATTTTTTTTTTAGAAAACAGGTGTTAATTTTTGGGTAAAACACATGAGAAGGGCGTGATTTTTTTGTGAAAAGGGGGGGTTTTGGCAAAATAAGATGGGGGGTTTTGAACCAAGTATTACTTCTCTCGCTTCATCTGCATTAAACAAAATGAACACGTCATCATTTTAACAAATTCTCCGCCAAGTGAAAGCGAACACTTGCGGGAATTTTCCGTTTATCGTTGAAATTCGTTCCAGTCCCCGCTGAAGAAAATTTGGCGGGGTTTGTGGAATTTTCATCCCTAGCCCAGCTACCCAATGGGAAAAAAAATGGTATTCTTTTAACCCCAAAATTCAGGGGGTGATGAGAAATTCTGAGACTTTCCGTGCGAGTACAGGAATTGTCTTTGGGTATTCCATGAACGAGTTTTTTTTTAAAAAAAAAAAAAACTTTTCCCCTAACGGGAATTGCGGGACCCCCTTGGACGATTGGGAGGATAGGGTTCCTTCCAGGGCTGTCCCTGGCAGGCCAACATGGGAAACATTGCAACCCTTCCAGTTCTGACATTTTCCGCTAGGACTTGCTGGCGGACCGCCTAAACCATGTAAAATTGCCTAAAGAAGGAGTCCAACCTTTTGCTGTACGATTTTTGGGGTATTTACATATACTCGAAAAAAACGCGACGAATAAATTTTAAAAAAAGGGGTTTTGAAAACGTTAAAAAAAAAATAGTGACCAAGTCTTTATGTAACGCTCTTCCAAAATAACCATGACAGAGCCTTTTACCAAAGACACAACTCTACTAACCTTCACGGGAAAATCGAGTCTCTGTTCTGCCTCTTCGACGACAGCCAGAAACTCAAAAACAAAACAAAAACAAAAACCCCAGCGAGAAACATCAGTTTAGTGCAAAAGTTTCATAAACATTTTTTAAAGAGTTATGAAGAAAGGGAAACCCGTAAATACCGTTTTCCAAAGCGAGCATTGCAGTCCAAAGGCTGATGAAACAGGTCTGAAAGTACTGTGTGAACGAAAGAACCAAATTACCGTATTATGCAAGATCAGGTAATACACCCAAGAAGCCCCGGGAGGTGAAAACGAAAAAAAGCCCCTCGCCCCTTTTCCCTTTTCTACTTCATAGAGATTTGGAATTCTTACACACTCTTTTTTAAAAATACGCTCGTTTTTTTGAAACACACCAGTAGCATGTTTTGGGGTTTTTTTTCCCTTTTTGGGGGAGCGGGGGGGGGTAAAAAATCAGCATACCAAACTGCGTTACTAGGCCAGCTTACGGCGCTAACATTTCCGGGGTATTTTTGTCGTCTGGCATAGGGGATTTAAAAAGCTTGGGAAAGAACGGGGGCAGCAGAACCCAGGGAGGCTTTGGGATGACCGTTTGTAGTGGCACAAAAATATGGGCTTTGGATGAGCCTTTTGTAGTGGGACAAAAAGAATGGGGTTTTTCATGAGCCCCTTTTGTATGGCACAAAGAAGATGGGGTTTGGCATGAGCCGTTTTTTGTAGTGGCCAAAGAAGTATGGGCTTTGGGATGGCCTTTTGTATGGCAAAAAAGAAAAAAGGGCTTTGGCATGAGCTGTTCTGTAGTGGCACAAAGAAGTATGGGCTTTGGCATGAGCTGTTCTGTAGTGGCACAAAGAAGTATGGGCTTTGGCATGAGCCGTTCTGTAGTGGCACAAAGAAGAATGGGCTTTGGCATGAGCCGTTCTGCAGTGGCACAAAGAAGTATGGGCTTTGGCATGAGCTGTTCTGTAGCGGCACAAAGAAGTATGGGCTTTGCATGAGCCGTTCTGTAGTGGCACAAAGAAGTAAGGGCTTTGGCATGAGCCGTTCTGTAGTGGCACAAAGAAGTATGGGCTTTGCATGAGCCGTTCTGAAGTGGCATAAAGAAGTATGGGCTTTGGTATGAGCCGTTCTGTAGTGGCCCAAAGAAGTATGGGCTTTGGTATGAGCCGTTCTGCAGTGGCCCAAAGAAGTATGGGCTTTGGCATGAGCCGTTCTGCAGTGGCACAAAGAAGTATGGGCTTTGGTATGAGCCGTTCTGTAGTGGCCCAAAGAAGTATGGGCTTTGGCATGAGCCGTTCTGTGGTGGCACAAAGAAGTATGGGCTTTGGTATGAGCCGTTCTGTAGTGGCACAAAGAAGTATTGGTCAAGATCTTTGAACAATATCCTTGAAAGTGTGCCTGGTGCCCCCTGACCCTCCCAGCACACAAGAATTAGGGCACAGAGTCGGCCGGGATTAAAAAAAACATGCGGTATTCGGGTTTTCAGAGGGATTTGAACCAACAATCTCTCAGTGTTCACTCCTTAACACAAATCATTGTGTCAGCTGCGTGTTCTGTCATTTCGGTCCTTACTCAGTCGGCTAGTCTAAAAGCCTGTTGATTTCTGTGGTAGACAGATTGTCACGGATCCCCTCACTTTGGTTCACATATTTCCTTTTTTTGTTGAATTTTTCACACAACTTTGGCAATGGGCCAGACATGACTTAGTGGACATTGCGTGATGGTGTGTGTCCTATGGAGCCGTCCTTGACTGTGTTTGAAGACACAGTATAGTTGATAGCATGCTTCTGACTCGCCTTCGCTTTCGGTTTCAAACTTTGAACAAATAATTCTCAAGAAATCTGTAGACAGGAAAAGGCTTCCGCTATCTAATGGACAGTCAACAATTTAATTTGATTTGTGTTTGACAATGGAGAGAGAGAGAGAGAGAGAGAGGAGAGAGAGAGAGAGAGAGAGAGAGAGAGAGAGAGAGAGGAGAGAGAGAGAGAGAGAGAGAGAGAGAGAGAGAGAGAGAGAGGGCGTGTACAAAACTGGTTAAAAAGATGATAAGTGTACACAATCATTTTAAAAGATAACACACCTCTCTGTCTGTTTGTCTCTCTGTTGGTCAGCTTGTGTGCTAAATTTTATGTCGATTTATCGACTGCTAGGTCTGTTTGTCTATCCTATTGCCTTTGGAGTTAGATTATGTCCATTTGAAACTGATGAAAGCGTTAGAGGTTGAATATTAAACTGTACAGCGAATAAAAAACGTCCGTCTGGCAAAACGGTCACAGAGTAGGAGGTAAACCATAAACTTCTCGTTCCGTTGAAATTACCAGCACTAAGACAGCATTAGCTGGTGTGACCGTTGCGGAAACTCATTCTTAATGAACCACACATTTCCTGTGTCCAGCTTGGAAGATATACGGCGCATGAATTCACCCCCGACAGTGTCAATGCAACAGACACAAGCAGCACAGTTATGCTCACAACAGTTCCAGGAAGACTTCCAAACACCCGTATGCGCCGTCGGGACTGCCTCTGCTAACTTATTCTGATCTACATTAATCTGGAGAATATAGCACAGGAAATACTTTAGGACGTCAGCGCCTGCATATATAGCAAAACCCTATTACCGATGACACTGGCATCTCTGGAGGCAGTGACGTAGGATTACATGAACTCATCACTAGAAACACAAAAACTATCCCGACTGAAGGTCGTGTAAAGAAAAAGGCCAGCTCATGCTCAGCTACTTTACACAAAGAGCAGAGGTCGAGATCATGCGGAAGTGAAAACGACTGACATCAGAATTGGACAAATCTTGCTGCCACTGTGGGCGTACGTGACAGCTCAACAGATGAGGTCAATGTCGATGTCTGGAGTGACAAGACCCAACGGCAGCTGGAAAACTGGCCCCACCAGCTTCCTAGTGAAGATGGTACTGGTCAGGTCACTGGTGGGTCCATCCTTTTGACGGTGGTGAGGGGTGGGTGGGTGGGTGTGGGGTGTCCATTCTTTAGTCTGGAGCCGGCACCTGGACGCTGATAGCAGATAGAACACGAAATACGTGGTGTTTTTGATCAGTTGCTTCAGATTGCATTTTCTGCAGGGTTTCAATCGAACTTGACATGTAACTGTATTAGGCTGAAAATCAATATGTGGGGGCATACCATACATGCAGAATTTGCTGATGACGTTTTTCTATGGCGATTTGTTTTCGTTTCATTTGTTGGTCCAGAATGCGCTGTTTCGGGCGTTTTTGGATTTAAAAAATCCGAATGAGATCAGGGTTCAGAACCACCCGTGACCCACCACTCCGACGTACATGATGAACACCAGGATATGATGCTTTGTGGTAAGAACTTCTCCCAGTTGATAGACTCCAGGCTCACCTAGACTGGACGAGTATGCCGCAGTGACTCCCTGTCCAAGACCACCACCTGTCAGGGGACAACGGAAAGTCTTGGCTGGTCAGAGTGCCGCTGGACTGGACTGGACTGGGAAATAACAGAGTCACCTACCTGCGCGTGACGTAGGATGGAGAGTTGTGGACAATCCTGCCTACACAAGGAACCCCGGGTCTGTGGTCGGTGGATGATGAAGAGAGGGATGCCAAAGAAGACACGGTAATCTCGCAGAATTTATGAACATGGCGATAGTTTGCACACTGATAGTTTGGGCACTGACAAAACATTCATTTTGTTTGTGTGTGTGTGTGTGTTTTTTACCCTACTGTAGGCTACCAAAAGGAACCGGATTTGACGTTCGAAGCGTCGATACTCAAAGACGGTGAGGAAATGTTTCTCTCCTCCTCTCTCTCTCTCTCTCTCTCTCATCTCTCTCTCTCTCTCTCATCTCTCACTCTCTCTCTCTCTCCCCCTCCTCCTGCACCCCCATCTCTCTTATGCTGAACTTGCGACCTATAAGTGTACTCTCCTAACAATTGAAATTGTTGGTAACTCTGAGTGAGCTGTTTCTGACGCTTACTGTTCAGCAGATCCCTCTGGAAAGAGTTCAAAACACATTTCATCCGACAGCACCATCTACACTGCTGAGCTCACAACGTTGGTCCTGGCACTGCAAATGGCCTCGAGATCTAAAGAGCTTCTCTCGACGTCCTGACTCCCTGTTCTGGTTTGTAGGCCATTGTTGGCCGTAACCTCAAACACTTCCAAGTCCTGAATTCTGAAATCAGATGGTGAGATGTTCGGGATTCCCATTGGAGGCAATAAGGTGGCTGTTCAACTTGCCAAGAAATGCCACAAATAAAGAGTTGTGCAGGTTTCTGTCCCTTACACCGATCTGAAACGCAAAGTTCAGACATGTCACAGACCTCTAGCGAGAGGACTAGAATACGCAGATGGGTAACAAACTCTTCAAATCCATCCCGACTCCAGTGAGTTTTTACCGTCTGCCACTGTGCCGCTGAAGACAGCTTTTTGCTTGTTATACACAGGCCAGTCTTTTTACACCACTTGAAATCTCTTGAAAGGCAAAAGGTGAAGGAACTCCAGTGTGTTTTCCAGGTAACGTACTGCTCACAACAAAGTATGCGTTTTCAGACAATTCGATTTACATGATGCTAGACATAAGCGCTTCACAGGAAACTCAATATTAAAAAAATCTGTTCTGAGATGTTCCACCAGACGTGGATTCTGGATTTGTGAAAGAGAGAAATACCTGCCATTTTATCTAAGATTTGAAGGGGAGAATTCTAAAGCATTTTTTGCGTTAACAAATGTTTGAAAAGAACCGTGCAAGGCACTGACTGACGGGAGGAAAGCCCAAAGAAGTAATGGGCTGGGCCATCAACGGTACGACATGACATTGACTCGAACTGATTGTAATGTCAATCTGTTAAGATGGCAGCCTGCCTGGGATGCAACTCCTTCTCCCTTACGCGTGCATCAGTTTACTCGTAGTTCAACCAAAATCAGGAAAATGTCTTCAAACATTACTATATCCTGTTTTCTCGAGTGATCATAAGATATGGTGTGATGTGTTGCAGTCCATTTCAAAGACAGGACTGATCAGTGTCCCATAATGTGTGCAACGACATGATTTTGTAAACTTCCCAAGCAACATTGTAAGTGTCGTACAACATTTCAAAATGGTTTCTTTACAAATTTCAGCAGAATTTTTCCCCTCGACTCGAGTGTAGCTCCATTCTTCATTGCCTTTAATTATATAAATTGAAATGTTCGTTTGCCGTCTGATACGAGACATTTTTCTCAGTCGTCGATAGATATGCCCCATATTGAAGAGTCAGATAGTTCCTTCCGAATGGGCATACACAAAACATTAGGACTGCAGTGGCACTAAGAGCTGTGCCAATTGCTGAAAAAGCACAAATCAAAAAAACAGAAAAGCAGAGTATCATAATCAGTCAAAAAGACAAAACCAGAGTATCCTAAGAAGCTTGAAAAATGTTAACATGGACACAGAATCATTATAGCGTGCTGTCCATAAAATTACAGACAATTCAGAAATGACATCAGATACCGCTGCATCTACGTGGCCAGTTTAACACTTTCAAAAAACGTTTTCTAGATTTAACTGAATTGGCACCAAAACAAAGAGCCAATTTCCTTCTTGGATTGCAGTGAGACACCAGCCGCTCTCCGCTCGATCGATGAAAGGCTGCAGATTCATTAACGATTCCATCGCTTGCTGTTGTATGAAGTGCTTCTTTAATTTGGAATCGAAGAAATGAAAGAATCTCAGGCTCCAGACAATGTCAATGCTTCCATCCTTACACTTGCTGTGCCCTACATAATAGATGATCTGACGTATGCTTGCAGTTTATGTCTTGACCAAAACATTTTCCCCGTGTGTTCTATATAATCATTCGACCAAAGTCAAGAGATTTCTAGACTTAAGCACTGGTAGCAACGGCTCTCTTCCATCGAATGTGTTTAGACCTCTTGAGAAGCATGTTTACAAACACCTAATCTAGCACGTGAAACATCATCAGTAACTCTTCCACCTCATGCAGTCTGGTTCTCAACCGTCATCACCCATGCTATATTGCCTTAGCTCGTTCTGTGACACGTGGTTATCTACAACTAATCAGCAGAAATGGTAGTTTTTTTTCTCAACTCAATTAAAATCCTTTGATAGTATGGACAAAAGCATGTTTAAGACTGGGCATGTGTGTTCAACTCCCCCCCCCCCCCCCTCTCCCCCCAATTCTCCCTTCCTACCCGCAGTACTCTCATCCTTTCGGTCATATCTTGAGAATGGAACTGTCCAGGGCGGGGAAATCGTGATGGTATTGCTTAAGTGCACTAAGTTGATGTATTATTAGTCAGGCTTAACACACCAAGGTTATCTTTGCACTCATACACGCATATGCACACTCATGCGCCCACCAAACATTCACCTCTCTCTGGAATGGATGTCACGCATTCGTTTCTCTCCTAACACGACTGAGCACAAGAAATAAAATCTCTATGCTACTTATAATCAAACATGAAAAATCCAATTACACAAATGAACAAATCAATACATAAAAGATCAATACTTCCTAATCCCGGGTTATAATAAAAATTACTTCTTACCTGGCCAGGTTTTCACACACACAACCACGCTTCACACCACACCACAGTTCTTGAAAAGTCTCTTCACGTCTTCTTCAGCACTGCTTGATGGTGATGCCCTTGGTTGACTGGCTCCAGGCTTCAGGACTGGTCTTCGTGGTCGTCTCTGGGATCTCGACGTAGAACTCTTCTTCTTCGTCTCTATCACCCACCTCTGGTTCAAATTCAGTTTGTCTGTCTTCACCCACCTCTGGCTTCAAACTTAGTTTTCTTCTCTTCCAGCTTGTCTTTAACCCTAAGACTTTGCTGTCTCTTCTATCTCCCAGACCACGTTTCTCTCGACCCTTTCTCTGTCCTGCTCACTCCTCTCTCTCTCTCTCTCTCCTCTCTCATCTCTCTCTCTCTCTCTCTCTCTCTCTCCTCTCTCTCTCTCTCCTCTCTCGTGGTGTTGTTCTCCCTGCACGTTGTTCTCCCTCAGTTTATATAGGGATGGAAACAAAGGATTCCCCTTCGGGCCATGCCTTTGTCCATGCTGCTTCTCAAACCCCTAGTTCACAAGTACCCTGAATTCTCCATTCGCTACATTCTCCCACACATCAGCATTTACACACATCCCTACCTAATTGATTAGCAAACAACCACTTAGCACCAGATGGACATCGAGTTTTCCCCGCCGACTTCGGGGTCACTTAACACAGTAATTATCTTACGGAGGGCTACGACAACATCCACGCGCATTCAACCAGCCTGACAATAGAATCAACACAGTGACCCACGCAATACCATCCGAATGAGTCCAAGACTCCTGCTCTTCACTGACTGTTTACAAAAGAACCTCAGCTGACTAAGTGTCTAGCGCTCACTTGGAGCACCGAGGTCGTAGTGGTTACGTCCCTTCCCCCTTTCGCTATCGGGCAGGTCCGAACTCTACTACCTTAGGTGCCATCTGTCATCTGACCACTTCGTCCTCCTTGACACAGTTCGCCGTGTGCGATGGGTAAGGTACCCTGGTTAATGGGTCTATTACCTATTTGTATACTACGTACAACGTCCCTTTGCCTCTAAGCGTTTAATGCCTTTTGTGAGAGGTTTCACGCCCCTTGACAGGAACACAGCTTGTTTACTTGAACAAAACGAAAAGTATTGTCTCCATATCAAGACAAAATACCAAGTTCTTCACTTTAAGCCTTAAGATAAACGAAAAAGCGTTTGAAGGAGTCAACAAACGCTGTGTTTTGGGCGTAATGATAGAAAAGCGTTTGAACAAGTCAACAAACAGCATTTTAGGTGCGAATTAAATGAATTAATGTAATAGTAATGATAAATGATGATGATAAAAATTAAAATTATGGAAATAATAAGTCGTCTTCATCATCATCATCATCATCATCATCATCATCATCATCATCATCATCATTATCATCACCATTATCATTATCATCATCACCATCATCCATCATCATCACATCATCATCATCCTTATCATCATCACATCACATGAAGGCAATGCCTTGAGACGTTCTTCGTCCAGAAGTTGCAGGTTGGAATCCTGGTGGCGCTAAGAGTGAAAAAAAAAAACACACTGTGGCAGCAGAAGGGCATTTAGGAGTCATGACCTGGATACGGCTCGGCCCTCTGAACGTGTGAGGAGATCAGGACCATAACACGTGTCTTAGGGATGTGGGGAGGTGTGTGTGTGGGGGGGGGGGTGGGGGGGGGGGGGATGGTGAGAGGGAGGGTACATTCTTTTAAAAACCTTCTGCTGTCTAGCTCTCCGCAGAAGTTCGTCCCGGGATTTCTTTTTTTCCCCCAACACACCAAATTGACTCATGGAGGTTTCAGTGAAAGTCAGTGGGGAGATTTGTTCAGATAGTAATTATGGAGGAGACTGGCTGGATACTGATGAGGCTTTCACAACCAAGAAAGTAAAGGAAGAAGGAAGGCTACAGCTGCTGCTGCTGTTGTTGTTGTTGGGGGTGTGCAGGGCACATAGGCTGCTTCCGAATGAAGTCCCTACCGTTCGCCTGTCCCAAGCAGAGCTACAACCCCTGCGAGTCGCCTCGCATAGCCGCTGCCCTATGTCAGAGCAAGAGT
>JAFLJL010003508.1:0-18259 GCA_018398815.1 Conus ventricosus
AATCCGGTTAACCGGATGGTTATGTAAAAATTGAGGATCGACTTTCATACATCCGGCCACGCGTCTTTTACTTGATAAAAGTAGTTTTTTTTTCATATCATTTTTGTATTTATTTGTTTTTTTATGTTTAAATGTTTTGATACATATCCTAGTTAGAAGAAAGGTTTGTGAATAACAAGTGGAAAAGTACATGTACTTTCATACACACAATCAGGACAACTGGTAGAAAGAGCAACTGTTTGTGTAAGGAACTGTTCTGCTTTGCATGTGCGTGCACTCTCCGCCCCCCCCCCCTCCCTCCCTCTCTCTGTGTATGCGTGTGTGTGTGTGCGTGTGCGCTCGCGCGCACGTGTGTGTATGTGTTTGTGTGTGGCACAACTGTATTGTGTGTGTTCCTTCCACAACCCTTTTGCGCTTTTGACGATGTTTTTGGTCGTGGAAGCTTTGTAAGGACCGTTGGCGTAGCAAATAAAATTAATTTTCTGAGTTCTCTCTCTCGCTCTCTCTTTCTCTCTCTCCAAAACGCACACATTTATAACAACACACACACACGCGCACACTGAATACAAAAAGTGAGTTAAACTTAAACCAGTTTAATGGATAAAAAACAACAACAAAACATAAAAAAACAACTGAGTCACACCTACGACCAAAGCCTCTGGTTCTAATTGTACAAAAAATGCCTTTCTGGGCTATTATGGCTCTTCAGTCATGACAAATTTATAACAGGTTAAAATGACTGAATAGACAAACAAAACAAATTATTAATGGAGTTAACATAAAATCAGTTTAATGGATAAAATCAACAACAACAACAAGAACATAAAATACAACAACATAAATACAACAACATAAAATACAACAACATAAAAAGATAACAACTGATTCACATCCATGACCATGTCTCTGGTTTAAACAAATCTTAATCACAGGTACGTACAATGTTTACACAATACAAAGTGAGCAGCAACAAGCTGAACGCTTATAGTGTGCTCTGCAAAATGACAATACACAATAATTTACCTGGCGGCTACAGTAACACAAATATTTACATTATTTATATGAAAACAATTGACAGTTTAAAGTTTATAAATCGCATGAAGAATACAAAAAGAGAACACCCCCGCCCCCCACCCGTTCCGGAAAGAGAAAAAATAATTAAAAAAAAGAAAGAAGAAAGAAAGAAAGAAAGAAACGGAGATCAATGAAGAGAGACGATGAGAAACACACCACAGGCACATCAATTTGCCATCATCACAACCTGAAACAATGGCAACACCCCCAGCACAATCCTCTCTTGTCACACCTGAAACCCCCAAAAGGCAACACATCTAAAACCGCTTGCTTCGAGAGATAAACCCATGAACAGCCTCAAAAAATCAATACATTGATATCCATCCGCAGATTACGGTCACCATTTAACAGAGTTCGAACATTTCTGTAGTGTGATGGGAGATCGGAAATAGTATTTGCGCGGGTTTCATTAAATCGAGGACAAACAGAAAATAGTGCTGAGCTGTTTCCTCCCCATTGCCACACTCACACAGTGGGTCGTTAAGTAGATGGCGGTTTGAACATATCATATCTCAGATCACTGATTCCAAGACGAAGACGGCAATGAATGATTTGGTTCTTTCTCTCGCCAAGGTAAAAGTACGGTGGTATGACAGGATCATCAGCCGATAAATGATGCTTGATTACGCTTAAAGATGAACTGGTTTTAATATGATCTGGGAGACTATTCCATAAAGATGTAGTTGAAGGAATGAAGGATTTCGATATATCTCAGTGTTGCATTTTGGAATTGTACGCTCTAACGGTCTTCTCCTGTGATAAGGATTCCTGTCCGAAACAAGACCAGGCAGAAGATCAAGTAAATAATCCGGACACAAGCCATTTATCATTTTATAATAATATATAATTTTATGTCTTTTCCTCCTTTCCTTGAGTGATCAAAATCCAGATTCTTCATATATTTTTGATGACTTGTTCCACGAACAGCTCCAATAATTGTTCTTATAGCTTCTAAGTGTAGTTTTCAAGAGAATTGGATTGCATTTCGGAGCAGTTGTCCCACACAACATCTGCATAGTCAAAGTTAGGTAATACGAAAGATTTATACATGATTTCTAAGGCTCTCCTGCTAAATCTATATTAAAACTTTTCATACAGGAAAGCAGCATAGTTACTTTGTTTCGTATACCATTAATATGTTCATCCCACTTGCAATTATTTTGAAGTATAAGTCCTAGATGTTTATGTTTGTCTTTGCCTTGAAGATACGTTTGTCCAAATATAAGGGGTTAAAACTAGATGATTGCCCCGTAAAAAGTTAAGTAATTCTGTTTTCTCTTCACTGAATTTTATTTTCCAGCGCTGCGCCAAAGATGTATCTTTTGTAGATCAGAATTGATTATTTCTGTGCGAATAGTAGGATCATTTAAGTGAGAAGGACATGCTGGTATCATCCGCAAAAAGTTTAACTTTAGATCTTATACCATCTGTAATGTCGTTAATGTAAATAAGAAATAAGAGAGGTCCAAGAACTGAGCCTTGGGGAACTCCTGCAGGGATTCTGACATAGTCTGATTGGTCACCCTTGATTACAAACTGCCTGCATGCGATTAGAGAGATAATCGGTGAACCATGCCAACAACGTCCCTCGTATGCCATTGCCTTCAAGTTTACGGATGAGACCTCTATGCCAGACACGGTCAAAAGCTTTAGAAATATCGAAGTACACAGCTTGCGTTGTGATTCCACTATCAAATGAGGAACATAAATCGTTATAGATGCATAATAACTGATTGATGTGGAATCACCGGGGATAAATCCGGATTGGGAAGGTGAAATGATATCATTTGACAATAAAAATCGAAACTTGCTTGTGGATACATCTTTCCAAAACCTTTCCAACGCAGCTGAGCAAAGAGACTGGGCGATAGTTGTTACAAAGTTCCTTCGATTCTTTTTTTATGTAGTGGACTTACATGGGCTGTTTTCCAGACGTTTGGAAACTTTGCTTCAATCATACTTCTGTTAAAAATGGTAGTCAAGGGATCCAATATAAACTGGAAGAGATGCAATCACAAACTGTTGTGAACCAAATCAGGCCCTACTGCTTTATTTTTGTCAGATTCAAGATGACATCCTTAACATTAGTAGCTGTCAAAGAAACGTCTGTAATCTCTGGAACTATGAATGGTACATCTGGTACTTCATCATCATCATTTTCCAAAGTGGACTGAGCAATGAATATTTATTAAAAGCGTTCGCTTTGTCCGTATTGCTATAGTTTACAATGCATTACAAACAATTGGAGGTATTTCGTTCGAGTCAATACCTTTCTTTTAAAAAAAGATTTTACCAGATGCCACCATTCTTTTTTACCAAAATTTGTGGAGTGAGAAACCTATTGTCTAATTCAGCAACATAGTCAAGTTGTCTTTGTCTTCTCTTGATGTCACGTAATTCCGAAATCGACGAAACCTGCACCAATCTTCTGGATCATTGGTTATGTTTAGCTATACGGGTATTGTTTTACGTTCCTCTATTAACAGTCTTATTTCATCAGTCATCCAGGGGACGTCGTCAGGACGTACCGTAATAACTTTAGACGGCATGCATAGTTTCGCTTTTTCCATTAATATTTTTGAAAAACATTTCGGCACTTTGATCTACTGATCTGTTGTGAGTAACGTCGTCCCAGTTGACAGTGCTAACAGGTCACAAAAGCGATCTGCATTTAGCTTTCTATAATTAAGTATGGTCCTTTTAAATGGCTGGTTCTTGACCACAGTATGTCTAATCATAGCGCAAGGAACACTATGATCACTGCAAATAGCTGGCAAAACATCAGTGGATGTTACAATGTTAGGGCATTGTGTGAGAACCAGATCCAAACACGTTGCACTCGACTCTGTAATCCTTGTGGGTTCATTATAAATTGAGTGAGCCTGTATCGATTAATGATTCCAAGTAAGTACGGTGAGGGTTGTCGTAAGGAAATCACTATTGAAGTCACCAAGAATAATAAATTTTAATGAAGTATTATTTACTTACGAATGCTTTCTTCTATCTGATCCCAGTAACTTACAGGGGAACTTGGAGGTCGATAAAATGACCAACAGTAGACTACTTTGGCCAAGCTTTGTCTCGACCCATACAGCTTCAAGGTCATTAATATAGAGATCTGGTCGAATGTCTCTGGTTATAAATGTAACAAAATGCCTTCTGGGCTGTTATGGGTCTTCGTGACGATTTATAACAGGTTAAAAAAATGATTGAATGGACAAACAAATTAAGCAGAACAACTCATTGACAGCTATAGAATCTGGATAAAATCAGTTGGTGGGAAGTTTTCAGGGCATCCTCATTTAGATTCCTTTGTGGACACCACCCGCTAAAAATGGCCACAAACATTTCAGGTAAATGTTCCCCCGGGACTGTCTACCCCCATTTATCGGGAAAGGGGGGGGGTGTGGCGCCATCTCCGGAGCATTGGGAAGTGGCGTGTACCCAAAATGGTGGTTTGAAGGGGGGGGGCGCCGCAAATTCTCTCATCCGAACCCCTGAAGGGGGTCGGGGGGGGGTTTTTGAGCGAGATAAACCTAATCCCCATCCCTAGAAAGAAAAGCTGGTGTTTCCCTGAAACATGAGTCGTTATTTTTTCTCGGACAACCATGTGCTGGGCCGGCCCCATAAATAAAGGGCTTAGGGCAGGGATAAGCGTGTACCATCCCAAAATGGGGTTTAACCCCGAAAGGACCCAAGATTTGGGGTTTGGAACCGTTCGGGCAAAAACAAAGGGCCCAAAAGGGCCCCCCATCTTGCACCTGGCAACCCCCTTTCCCCCAAATTAGTGGGATAAAAGGTAGGGCTGCCCCTCGTTGCACCACAAAATTTTACTTCTCCTTTTTCCCCGTCTTCCCCGTCTTCCAATTTTTTTTTTCCCCCTACAATCCCCCTGTCTCCCCCTCTCTTCCCCCTTCCTCCCTCTCTTCCAAGTCCCCTTCCCTTGCTTTCCCATGTCCTTCCAAAACTCCTTCTCTCCTTTCCCCCCCCCTATGTCTCCCTCTTCCCCTCCCTCTTTCTCCACTCCTTTCCCCCCTCTTGTCCCCTCTCCTCCTCCCACGAAAACCCCCTTCTCCCCTCCCCCTTGCCACGTCTTTTTTCAAAAAAGTCTGACCCGTTTTTGCTTTCCAAAGTCATCCCAACCCCCTCTTTCTCCTGTCTGTTTCCCACTCTGTTCTCCCTCTCTTTCCCGCCACTTCCCCCTCCCCCCACTCCACCCCCATTCCTCCTCCTCTCCCCCAGGCCATTTCCCTCCCCCCCTTCCCCCAAAACCCACTTCCCCCCCTCTTTCCGGGCCCCTTTCCCTCCTCCTCCCCTTAAATCCTCTGTCTCTTAAAAAAAGTCTGAAACAGTGTTGTTTTTTTTAACCTAAATGGGGCGTAAGAGTTTCCCCTTAAACCCCATTGAAGCACTTGATCGTTCCGTTTTTCCCTGTCAGCATAAAAGTTGTAATAAACCTTTGCGGTCGCCATCCTCCTTGATAACCCTGGGTTTTCTTGCTTTTTCCCTTGAAGATGATCGGAATTGGGATTCGGAAGGCAGGTTCTGCCCGTACTTTCGGTGCGGTTTGGATCCTGGGTGAGCCTTCCTCATCAACAGTGAAGTAATCAGATGGGGGGACTTTTTCCACTCTGAAAACAGGCGAAAAAGGGAGCGGTCCCTTCCTGCGGGGCTTTTAAGGCAGGGTTCTGAACTGATGTTGTCTGGTCATCTGGGGAAATGAGGGAAAGGGGCCAGCGTTGCAAAAGCAGGGGCAATGGTGTCTGTAGTGCCCTTTTTCCCACGACTGCGTCGCTTGTGTATGGCATAAAGAAGATTTGGCTGGCGGGTCCTCCTCCGCCCTCAATGCGGCCCCCTGTACTTCACTTTGAAATTCTGAATGATCCCCCCAAAGGGGTGGATTTTCGATGTCGCATTTGGCGGAAGGAACAGTACCTCGACTCCCGGAGATCAGGAAATTTGGATGGAACGTTGTCCATCGGGGGTAGGAACCTCCTTTTTTCCCTTCCCCATGTCTCTGTAAAAATGACCAGGGTTTGAATATTTTTTTTGTCATCCAAGCAGATGCGTTGTGCAATTGCAAGGAATCTTTCTTGCGTGTTTGAAGCATCTCGGATTCGGATTTGCAATAAAGATTGGCTGACGCTTGTTGTTCCGGTTCATTTTTGCAACAAAACGTGATTGCACTCTCTGCCGTTTTCTTCCCCCCGGGTGCAGTCTCCCTCTGAGGCAAATGTTCGGTCGGGAAAAAGTTTCCAAAACGCCTTCTCTCCACGTTGAGACTCGTGGGCCTTGATCTTTTAGCGTTGGGGCAAATGTCTTCGCCCCAGCGTCTGTTGATTCTCGTCGGGGAAGCCCTTTCCGCCATACTTTTTGAAGACAACCCATGTGAGTCTCCAAACGTGCAGCCAGGATTTTGTGCATGCCCAATTGCTTTCTCCCATCGATCACCAACTCCTCGGCTTTGGAGCGGATGATAAACCCGTCAAGGGGAACGTTGCTTAACCTAAATGTGGAAATTAAAAAAAGTGAATTCTTTTTTGAAAAAAATCAGTGGGAATTTATGCCTCTTGGGTTTCTTTTCTTGCGCCAATTAAAATTAATTTTTTAATACACTTCCATGGGAAACTCTGTGTGGTGTTGGTCAGTAAATGAAAAAGCTTTTCTAAAAAGACTTCTCTATAAAAATCATGAAATAAACAGGTGGATCTTTCCTACAAATCTCATGCATATATATTTTCTAAGGAATGTGCCATCACACCGCACACACACACACACCCCACACACAACACACACACCACACACCACACACACACGCACACACACACCACACGCACACACCACACACAACACAACAAAACCAACAACCCAAACTGCTCACCCCCACACTTCCTCCCCCCCCCCCTTCCCACAACACCATACACACCTGTTGCGCCCGCACACACACGACACGCACACACACACACACACACACACACAATATGCCACACACACGCAGCACACGGTGTATATTAAAAAGATGTACATGTTTCACAATTGTTGTCAAGTTCACATATTTCATATCACTTTGAAGCAGCCATTTTCTCAGGAACAGGAACCCACGCATGCATTTTGCTCACGCTCCCACACCCCCCTCGCGCACGCAGCACACACTACACACCCCCCCCCCAATGCATGCACAAAAGCACCCACCACATCATGCGCGCACATACACCCCCACCCCAACACACACACCCCACACACACCCCCAACACCACACACACAGAGGACACAAGCTTACGGGCGTCGAAGGGGGGGGGACGACGAAAAGATCGGGGGTTGGGGGGGCGGGGGGGGGGGGGGGGGGGGGGGGGAGGGGGGGGGGGAAGGGTAGAAGCGGAATTCGCCCCCAAAAGGAATATAAAATGTAGAATGGAATTGAACCCCCCATAATTTGTGCCCCTCCCCCCGGCCCATCCAAAATTTTTTTAGGCTAGCAGACAATCGGGCACTGACAAAAAGTCAAGAAGACAGCAGCGACAGCCAGCAAACAGACAGACAGGGAAGGGCACCGGACGGGAAAAGTAGCAGGCGACAGACAGACAACAACACACACTAGCACGACGAGCGCGCACACGTCACCCCCACACGTGGTATTCACACACTTCACACACTGTAACACACTGATCCCCCTTTTTTTAGAGCGCGACAGTATCAAAACATTTCAAAAAATAAACAAAAAAAAATTCAAAGGAAAAAAAAAGAATAGCCCCCTGCTGACGTAAACCAGTCCAGCAGGCTTTGTCACAAGGCAGCTGAGAGCTCCGTGCCCGCTGCCTCGTCAAATACGCCGTTCTTGCGAGCAAGATATTTGTTCTTGTTTTTCATGATGTTCGACAGCGTTGGCGGGGGGACACCAAAATAAATGGCCTCTGTTTCGGGATTTGTGGGGATGCCCTCTACTGCCTTTATGTTTTTAGGGTCAACATTAAACACTCTATTTGCCGTAACTTTCGCTTTGCGGTGGGGGTCCGCCATTTTGCAAGTTCGAGTCGTAGGGAAGGGGGAAATTACTTTACCCACTTTGGTGATTTGGGGTTTCTACTTTGTTTTTTAAAACGGCTTGCAAACAAGCATTTGTGCTGCTCGGCGGGTTTGCTTTTTTCAAACCGGACTTTTAACACCCCGATTTCATAAAACCCGGAAAAAATTCTAAGTAATAACAAAGAGTTTTTTTTGCCGGACCCGCCTTTGCCCCTTTCTACATCCAGATTTTCATACACCCGGTTTTTTATACACCCGGTCTTACGAATATATATATATATATATTATTAAATATATAATTGGGGGTGAAATCTTGTTATTTTTCTCGGCAGAAGTTACTTTTTTCACTCTCCTTTTTTTTTTTTTTTTTTTTTTTTAAACGAAGCAAGGTTATTGTGGGTTTTTTGAGGAATTAATTTCCCCTTACTTTTAGGCGTCTTTGATTTTTGGGTTTCGAGTGCCCTTCCTTCATTTAAACGGCCCCGCGACGGACACGGTCCCTATATGGTGGAGTGTATAGGGAGCTCTCTTTTCGTCTCACAAAGTCATAGTGCAGGCGTCGTCGTATCATGTCGCCCATGGAAATGGGGAAACGAAGTTTTCTCGTTCGGACTTTGTAGGGTTTATAGTTTCTTTTCCCGTCATATGGATTTGTATGGTTGCAGTTTCTTTTCCCAGTATTTTTGGTTGTATTTTTGCAGTTTCTTTTCCCGTCTTTGGGGCTTTGTAGGGTTAAGTTTCTTATTCCCAGTCATATGGACTTTGTATGGTTACTTTTTCTTATTCCAGTCGTTCGGCGTTGTTGGTTTGACAGTTTCTTTTTCCCGTATATGGACGTTGTTTGGTTGCAGTTTCTTATCCCCGTAGTAGTTTTTTTTTCCCCGGGGGAAATTGTTAAATATAGAGGTCACACAAAAGCCATTTGCTTTTGTGAGTGAAATTTGGGAAATTGGGCTGTTCTCGGTGAAATAACACCGAATGACGACATTCGTGTGTTTTCATTGCTCAGAGTTTGTTCAATATTTGTTTGCTAATCATTATGTATTGGGGAGGAATGGTTAGAATGCGGGTCCTCCCCGCTAAAACTTGTTTGTTCAGCGTTTTCCCCTCAGGGCGTTTTGAACCCACACACGCGCGCGCACGCACCCCACACACACACACACCACACACACACACAGAGGGGGGGGGGGGGGGGGGGGGGGGGGGGGGGGGGGGGGGGGGGGCAAGCGAACGCTCAATCCAGGTGGAAAGAAACCGTGTCCGCATCCAATCAACGGTCATTTAAGGGGGGACATCCCGAAACCCCTACGGTCAATACCCTAAGGGGCAAAAGCTCACGGAACATAATCTACGATCCAAACCTATTACCCGTACACTACATTTGTCATTGCAAACTTTTCCTTCATAATTGTACCTATAAACTTTATGTTACCACTACGTTTTCCCAGACACCGTCTTTATCGCTACGTCCTATGTCCTCTATATCACTACGAAAAAAAAAAAAAAGAAAAAATTTACGAAAGAAGTCGTGTGGTGTGTGTGTGTGTGTGTGTGGGGGTTTGGTGTGTGTGTGTGTGCGCGCGCGCCGCGTGTTTTGTGCGTGTGTGTGTGGGTGTTGTTTGTGGTGTGTTTTTTGGGTGCGTGCGTGCGTGCGGCGGCGTGCGTGCGTGTGTGTGTGTGCGCGCGCGCAGCGCGCAAGTGCAAAATGTAAATTTTCCCTTCTTCTTTTCCCCTCTCTCTCTCTTTCTCTCTCTCCTTTCTCTTCCTGTCCCATATAGTAACGTAATACTGGTAAAATATTAGTTTCTCTCTTTCTCTCTCTCCTCCTCTCTCTCTCTCCTCTCTCTCTCCATTTTATTTTTTTTTTTTGCATTGTTGGTATTGTTTTGAGGCATGACAGATACACATATTAAAATCTCTCTCTTCTCTCTCTTCTCTCTCTCTCTCCTCTCTCTCTCTCTCTCTCTGTGTGTGTGTGTGAAGCGTAAAAATTTCACAAAATTTCATTTTTCGGCCGAAAATCAATTTTCTAGTATGAAAATCGTTTTCGTGCAAATTACTTACCAATAGGCCCAAAATCAAAACCCAGGTGCAAATTACGCCGGGGAAATAAATACGGTCCCCAATCAAAAAGGGGCCCCGAAAATAAATTTTATGTGCAAACTATTTCCCCAAATCAATTTGGGTGTAATAACCCAAAACCGGCCCCGCTAATCGTTTCAGACTTATTTGCACTGGTTTATTCATTTTTGGGGCCTATTGGTAAGAAAATTTGTTTTATAAATTTGTTTTTCATATATGAAATTTTATTTTGGCCGGGAAAATGAAATTTTGGGGCACTCACGAAAATCGTTTTCAATCGAAAATCGATTTATGTGCAAATTTCTTTCCACAGACCCATAATCAATAAAGAGGTCAAATTATGCCCCCGGGAAAATTTAAAACCCGGGCCCCCATAACAATAACGGGCCAAAAAAAATTTATTGCAAATTTTTACCAAAACAAATTAGGTTAAAAACAATAACCGGTTTGATAATCGATTTCAGGGTTTTTGCACCTAGTACCTGGTTTTGTTATCGGGCCTATTTATCAATAATTTAAAATAAAAAAATTTTCATTGTGAAAATCGATTTTGGACGGAAAAGGGAAATTTTTTCTTTCACGCTTATATCCTTTTCCCCCTGGAGAAAGGGCCGTGGGTGAGGAAAGACCCCGACCACAGGGAAAGTTGTTTGGCAGTGGGGAAAGACACAACTTTGGGTTTCTCTTGAGGACAAAGCTGTAGGCGAAACTTTGGTGTGTCTGCGTGGCCTTCTTTTCGTCCGTGGGGAGATGGTTGGGGCTGTGGGGTGTGCTCGGAGCTGGGGTTTGGGTTTTTCGCCGGTGGGCTCGCAGTTGAAAAAGGGTGGTACCCCATGGGGATGCTACTTTAAAGGGTGTTATGGCTGCATCCTGTAGTTGATTTTTCCTCTGTTTTGGGTAGTTATGCCCTTGATATTTAATGGGTTCCGGCGTGCCGTACCCTCGTCAACAAAGGCGGGGCCTCAAGGGTGGGACGGAAGCTTAAAGGCAGGGAAGACAGTGCTTCCGGGGCCTCCCCGCACTTCGGGTGTTCTTTTTTTTCTTTGCCTTAACTAGGTGACCCTGGGAAAAACCAGTGACGGGGAGGAAGACCCACGACCCAGGGAAAGTCTGTTGACAGTGGGGAAAACACAACTTTGGGTTCTCTTTGAGGGCACAAAACCCCTATGGCGAAAACTGGTGTGTCTGGAGTGGGACGCTTCAACTTCCGTGGGCAGGGGTGGTTGGGGCTGTGGGGTGTTTCGGGAGCTGGGGGTGGTGTTTTTTGCCCGGGGGGCTCTGCAGTCAGAAATACGGGCTGGAACCCCTGGGGGTGCTACTTTAAGGGTGTTATGAGCGCTTTCCTGTAATGATTTTCCTCGTTCAAAGCATTATTCCCCCTTTATATTTAATGGAGTGTCCCCCGCGTGCCTGTACCCATCGTCAACACAGCGCGGGGCCCCAAGGGGGGTAAAAGGATGCTCTAAAGGCGGTGAAGACAGTGCTTCTCGGGTCCCCCCCACACCTTTTTGGGTGTTTTTTTTTTTTCTCTCTCTCTTCTCTCTCTCTCTCTCTTCTCTCTCTCTCTTTTCCCCTTTTCCCCATTCCCAAATTTGGTGTCACAGAGGTCTGAATTTTAAAAATAATGAGGTTTCTTTTGTTTTTTTTTTGTTTTTTTGCTTTTTTTTTTTGTTTTTGCTCCATATAAAATTTTTATGGGGTATCCCCCTGAAAAAATATTAAAAGGGATAGAGAAGAGAAGAGAGGGAGAGAGAGAGAGGAAGAGAGGTCTTCGCTTTGTCGTAGCAATAGCATACGTTTCAAACCTCACCCTTTTTTCGGCACTCGAAAGTAACGAAAAGTAGCTAAAAGCTACCCCCTTCACTGATGGAATTTTTGATTACTCTAATAGATGGCAAAAAAAAGGGGAAAAAAGCTCGAAGGTGACTTGCGATCTCTGTTTGGCTACTGTCCTTTAGCACTATGGCAGTACTCAAACTTTCGTTTTTTTTGTTTTCTATTTCTTTCTTTAGCACTACGTGGGGAAAACTTTGAGAAAAAGTAGAACTGCTGCACTGGCCCCGCGATTTTGTATTAAAAGACTAGGGCCCATTACTTCAATTAAAAACGATATTTTTGGACAAACCTTTTGCCCCCTTTTTTGAGAGGAACGAACAAGAAAGAATTTTTATTTCAGAGGGTATGGGGAAAAAGCATCACTGTTTTTTACATTAGCCCCCGGGGAGGGGAGAGGAGAGAGAGAGAAGGGGAGAGGAGAGAGTTTTTTTAGATTTATCTCTTTCTGTCTCTCTGAACTCTCCTTCCCGCTCCTCTTACTCCCCCTCTCTCTCTCTCTCTCTCCTTTTCCCTCTCTCTCTCTCTCTCCTCCTCTCTTTCTCTCTCTTTCTAATTATATCTGTCTCTCTGTCTTTGTCTCTTTAAAAATTCTTTCTATTCCTTGTCGTCTTCTGTCTGTCGTCTTCTCCTCTCTCTCTCTCTCCTCTTCTCTCTCCTCTCTCCTTTTCGATTTCTGTATTTTTGTAATTTCAATTATCGACTTTAATACAACTCTGAACCTGAACTTTTTTTTTGTCTTTGGCCTTGGCCTAAGCGGGGGGGATGGGAAATAAGAAAGAAAAGATTTAAAAAAAAAAAAATTTTTTACGCACTTAACCATCCCAATAACCCGGGACCCGAATTTTTAAAGTAAGGGCACCAACCGATAGCTATGGAAAACCGTGTACTGGCACATTAAAATAAAAAAATGTAAATGAACAACAAAATTAAAGGTAACAATGACTCCCGTCCCAAATACAGAGAAAAAACAAAGCAAAACAAAAAAAGGTAATACAAACTTTGTCCGTCTCTTCTCTTGGGTTTAAAGCATAAAAATGAAAATTGCAAATATCTGTCAGGATACAATTGGATTTTGTAAAAGTATGACAATCCCGGTCATACGATACGAGGACAGTCGGCACGGAGGTAGGTGGTGGGAAATGGGCTGGGGGAATTTTGAGGTGGGGGGGGAAAATAAACTGGGGGAAAATGGGGGGTGGGGGAACATAGGACCTGGGGGAAAATGGAGGTGGGGGGAACTAGCCTGGGGGGAATATGAGGGGGGGAACATAACCCGGGGGGGAAAATGGAAGGTGGGGGCATAGACCTGGGGGGAACAAAACCTGGGGGGGAAAAAAGACTTGGGGGGAAAAATGGCCCTCCCTTATGGGGACCAGACATTTCCCGTGTAAATTTCGCTACACCATCCCAAAAACGGGCCCTTGTCACATTTTTCTTTCTTTTGCTGTAGAGCAAATGGGCGTAGCGTAAACACGTAGTTCTAGGAACACGAACATGAAAAAGCTCTTTTGTACATGGTCAATTGGGATATGACACTAGTCTTAAAGGTCGTTGGTTTACACACGTAGACTATTTGGTCTAGGGTAATAATGGTGTGCTTTTTATACGTAGTATTTCCTACGACCCCGTGAAGGGGTGATAGAGCAACGCTCATACCCCAAAAGTGAGTTGGTTATGGTTTGTTTCTTTTTTGTTTTTCTTTGTTTTTTTTTTTTAATGGTGGTCGTGTTTAAGCTTCAGCTGATGGTCCGCATTATTTGGGGAAAAAATGTGTGTTTGCGCGTCTGCGCAATGTTTGTAAAAGCGTGCGCGCGCGCGGTGGTGTTTTAAGTGTTTTTTGCCGCAAAATTAGAGCCGGTTTGCGCGCGATTGGTGGTTT
Source organism: Conus ventricosus (assembly GCA_018398815.1). Classification (NCBI taxonomy): domain Eukaryota; kingdom Metazoa; phylum Mollusca; class Gastropoda; order Neogastropoda; family Conidae; genus Conus; species Conus ventricosus. The sequence goes on from JAFLJL010003508.1 coordinate 13,895, forward strand.
TTGGTGTGTGGGGTGCGGCGCGCGTGAGCAAGCAGCGGACTGGATAGCTTTTTTTCAATTGAGATCCCAATCACACAACTGTCGTGGAAAATTTTCGGGGGGGTTTTTCACTGAAATGGCAGTTAGCACGTGTTTAGCAGCCGGGCCCACGGAGTGGGCAGCGCAGGGCACTTTTGGCAGTTTACACCAAACCAGGGGGGGGTGAGCTTTTCAAAAAGCAAGGTGCAGAAAAATGCCTCCCCCAAACCGAACGTTTTCTCAAAGAATGGGGTGGGTGAGGCAAAAGCAGTGTCGGGTGAACGAGTTTGGGTTTGGCAAGCTTACCTCGCCGTCAGTACATTCTTCATCGGCCCTTTGGGTTTGTCCCCCCGTCCGTTCGTCCTCTGTCTGTCTGTACTTGTCGCAAAAAGAGTCAACAGACCGAATTTGATTTTAATGAAACTTGATGGAAAGATGGATTTTTGCCCAAGGGGCGGATTCAGAAAATTCGTGTGGTAAGCATCAAAAAGGGGGAGTCCGGCCCGTCAGTTCAACCCTTGGAGGGGAAATCCCGGTCTTCAGTTAACCTTTGGGGAGGGGGGCCAGGGGGCCGCGTTAACCCTTGGGGAGAGCCGGTCTTCAGTTCAAACCCTTTGGGGAGAGTCCCCGTCTGTCAGTTTAACTTGGAGAAGTCCGGGCCCGTCTTTAAACCTTGGAGAGAGTCCAGGGCCCGTCATTTCAAAATTGGGAGAGTCCGGTCGTCATTCAACCTTGGGGAGGTCCAGGCCCGGGCATTCAACCCTTTAAGAGTGCCGGGCCCGCATTTAACCTTGGAGAGAGCCCGGGCCTGTCATTCAACCCCTTTGGGAAGTCCAGGGCTGTCAGTTTAGCCTTTGGGGAGAGCCAGCTCTGTATCAAAATTGGAGAGAGTCCGGGGCCGCATTTAAACCTTGGAGAGAGTCCAGGGCCGTCATTCAACCTGGGGAGTCCCCAGGGGCCCGTCATTCAACCTTGGAGAGAGTCCGGGGCCTGTCATTTTACCTTTGGGGAGAGGCCAGGGCTGTCATTTAAACCTTTGGGAAGAGTCCCGGGCCTGTCGGTTCAAACCTTGGAGAGAAAACCCAGGGGCCCGTCAGTTCAACCTTGGAGAGAACCCGGGCCTGTAGAACCCTTTGGAGAAAGTCAGGGGCCCGTCGTTCAACCTTGGAGAGGGTCCCTCCTCTCAAAGAAGAGGGTCCCGGGCCGTCAGAGGGGGGAGTCCGAGCCTGTCAAAGGGGGAGAGCCCGGGCCTGTCAGTTCAACCTTTGGGGAGGGTCCATGGCCTGTCAAAGGAGGGGTCCAGAAACCCGTGAGGGAGAGGGGCCAGGGTCTTTCAAAAAGAAGGGTCCAGGGCCTGTCAAAGGGAGAGGGGCCCCGGGCCTGCAGAGGGAGAGGGTTCCCCGGGTCTGTCAAAGAGATGGGCCGGCCTTTTCAGAGGGGGGGGGTCCGGGTCTGTCAAAGGGGGAAAGGGGCCATGGCCCCCCGTCAAAGGGGGGTGAACTGTCAGAGGGGGAGAGTCAGGCCTGTCAGAGGGGGGGTCCCGAGCCCGTCAGAGGGAAAGAGCCAGGCCGCAGTTCAAAAACCCTTTGGGGAGGGTCCATGGCTGTCAAAAGGGGAGGGTCCCGAGCTGTCAGGGAGGGGTCAGGGTCTGTCAAAGAGAGAGGGTCCAGGGCCTGTCAAAAGGGGGAGGGTTTTCCCGGGCCCTTTAGAGGGGGAGGTTCCCGGGTCTTCAAAAGAGGTCCAGGGGCCCGTCAGAGGGGAAAAAAGGGTCCCCGGGGCCCGTCAAAGGGAGAGGGGCCAGAGCCCGTAGAGGGAGAGGGTCCCGGGTCTGTCAAAGAGAGAGGGTCCCGGGGCCGTCAGAGGGGGGGGTCCAGGGCCGTCAAAGGGAGAGGGTCCAGGGCCGTAGAGGGAGAGGGTCCAGGCCTGTCAAAGGGGAGGGGCCAGGGCCCGTAGGGAGAGGGTGGGCTGTAAAGGGAGAGGGTCCAGGGCCTGTCAACGAGAGGGGCCCGGGGGTTGTAAGGGAGGGGTCCAGGGCCTGTCAAAAGGGGGGATTCAGTGTCTGTCAGAGGGAGGGGGTCCAGGGCCTGTCAAAGGGGAGGGTCCCCGGGTCTTCAAAGAGAGAGGCGAGGGCCTGCAAAAGGGGAGGTTCCCGGGTTGTCGAGGGGGAGGGCCCCGGGCTGTCAAGGGAGAGGGTCCAGGGCCCTTTAGAGGGAGAGGGTCAGGGTCGTCGGGGGGAGAGGGTCCCGGGCCTTTAAAAAGGGGCAGGGTCAGGGGCTGTCAAAGGGAGAGGGCAAGGGGCTGTCAGGGGGAGAGGGTCAAGGGTTTTCAGAGGGGGGGGTCGAGCCCGCAAAGGGAAGGGGGGCCAGGCTTCAGAGGAAGGGTCCCGGCCCCGTCAGAGGGGGGGGGCCATGGCCCGTAAGGGAGAGGGCCCGGGGCCCGTCAGGGGGGAGGGTCCAAGGCCCTTAAAGGGGGGGGTCCCTGGGCTGTCAAAGGGAGAGGGTCCCGGGCCCGTCAAGGGGGAGGGTTTTCCAGGGCCGTCAGGGGAGGGGGTCCCGGGTCTGTCAGGGGGAGAGGGTCCAAGGCCCGTCAAAAGGGGGGGGGTCCATGGCTGTCGGGGGGAGAGGGGCCGAGCCTGTCAGGGGGAGAGGGTCCAGGGCCTGTAGAGGGAGAGGTCCAGGGGCCCGTCAGAGGGGGGAGGGCCGGGCCCGTCAGAGGGGGAGGGCCCGGGGGTGTCGGGGGAGAGGGTCCCGGCCTGTCAAAGGGAAGGTCCGGGCCTGTCAAGGGAGGGTCCAGGGGCCCGTCAAAGGGAGAGGGCCAGGGCCCGTCAAAGGGGAGAGGGTCCCGGGGCCCGGGAGGGGTCCAGGGGCCCGGGGGGGAAAGGGCCAGGGGCCCGTCAAGGGGGGGTCCAGGCCCGTCAAAGGGAGGGGTCCAGGGCCTTCAAAGGGAAGGGTCCGGGCTGTAGGGGGAGAGCGTCCAGGGCCTGTCAAAAGGGAAGGGGCCAGGGTCTTCAAAGGGGGGGGGCCCAGAAGGGTCCCCGGCCTGTCAAAGGGGGGGGGCCAGGGCCTGTCAAAGGGAGGGGTCCCGAGCCTTCAAAGTGAGAGGGTCCAGGGCCCCGTCAGGGGGGAGAGCGTTCCAGGGCCTGTCAAAGAGAAGGGGCCGGGCCGTAGAGGGGAGGGTCCCGGGCCCGTAGGGGAGAGGGTCCCCGGTCCTGTCAGAGGGAGAGGGGCAGGGTCTTCAAAGGGAGGGGCCCCTGGCCTGTCAAGGGAGAGGGTTCGGTCTGTCAAAGGGAAGGGTCCGGGTCTGTCGAGGGGGGGGTCCAGGGGCCCGTCAGAGGGGGAAAGGGGCCAGGGTCTGTCGAGGGAGGCGTCCCGAGCCCGCAAGGGGGGGTCCAGGGCGTCAAGGGGAGGGGTCCGGGGGCCCGTCAAAGGGAGGGTCCCGGGGTTTGGGGGGGGAGGGGTCCAGGGGGCCCGTCAAAAGGGGGGGGGTCCCCGGGGGGTTTAAGGGGAGGCGTTCCCGAGCCCGTCAGAGGGAGGGGTCCCCGGGGCCCTTTAGAGGGGGAGGGGGCCCGAGCCCGCGGGGAGAGGGCCCCGGGGCCTGCAGAGGGGGGAGGGTCCAGGGTCTGTGGGGGGCCCGGGGGTCAAAAAGGGGAGGGGCCGGGCCCCTCGAGGGAGAGGGTCCCGGCCGTCAGAGGGGGGAGGGGCCAGGGTCTGTCAAAGGGGGGGGTCCGGGTTTTGCGGTCCGGGTTTTGTCAAAGGGAGAGGGGGCCCGGGTTTTTCAGAGGAGAGAGTCCCGGGCCCGTCGAGGAGGGGTCCCGGGGGTAGAGGGAGAGGGTCAGGCCCCGTCAGAGGGAGAGGGCCGGGCCTGTCAAAGGGGAAGGGTCCCCGGGCCCGTCAGGAGGAGAGGGGTTTGGGGCCCGTCGGAGGGAAGGGCCCCGGGCCTGTTAAAAGGGAGACGCCAGAGCCTGTCGAGGGGGAGGGTCAGGGTTGTCAGGGGAGAGCGTCCAGAGCCCGTCAGAGGAAGGCGCCCCGAGGTCAGGGAGAGGGTCCCGGGCCGTCAGGGAGAGCGTCCAGGGTTTGTCATAGGGAAGGGTCCCGGGGCTTCATAGGGAGAGGGTTTTCCCGAGCCTGCGGGGAGAGGGTCCAGGGCTGTCAAAGGGAGAGGGGCCAGGGTCTGTCAAAGGGGAGGGGCCAGGGGTTTTCAAAGGGAAGGGGGCCCGGGCCCGTCAAGTGAGGGGTCCAGGGCCGCGAGGGAGGGGTCCAGGGTCTGTCAAAGGGAGAGGGTCCAGGGTCTGACGGTCAGGGGCTGTCAAAGGGAGAGGGTCCAGGGTTTTTCAGGGAGAGCGTCCCC
>JAFLJL010003509.1:10000-17154 GCA_018398815.1 Conus ventricosus
CGGGGACATAATCACATATGCACCCGCAATTTTTTTTTTTCATATGCGAGAAAGACTCGATTAAAAAAAGATAATAAAAAGAATATAAGCTTATGGGCCATTTCGCATACAGAGAAGGAAAGAGAGGGGATGGGGTTGGGCCGAAATCAGACAGCTAGACTCTACATTTGTGTCAGCTGGGGGCACACACTTACGTAAAATGTGTATGCATCCATGTTGCGCTAAAAAAAAAAAAAAAAAAAAAAAAAAAAAAAGTTGTTCAAATAAGTCGCTAACTACAAATAGAGTGAGCATTTGCGACATTGAGCATGAACAACATATTTCACTCTTTGTGTACTGTAACGTTTTTTCCCTTACTCAAATCTTTCAAATTTTTTGACATACAGAAAAGAGTCCAATATGTTGCTCATGTTCAATGTCGCAAATGCTAACTTTCATAGTCATGAGCGTCTTATTTGAATAAGCGACTTTGTTTCTGCAGGGACCTGGTTTCTGACGCCACGCACACCACGGATGTTAAATCTTTTTCTATGTCTGTGCACGCACACACACACACACACACACATACACACACACACTTCTCTCTATTCAGATGCTGGACAGGCGCTAGCCGGCCAGGGCATAAACAATATGCTCTCCCTTAGTTTCCTTGATATTTAAATATAATGTCACACAGTGGTGCATTCAACTAATTTCAAGATCAAGGTCGAGGGGGGTCAGAATGATCAATCTGATGATCGTGGGGCCAAAAGAGAAGAAGAAGATCAGAGCAGACTGACAATAGGTAGATCTCTATGTGAAATCCAACAGTAGGACTTTGTCTCAATCTTCTTCTTCTTCAAGTTCAAGTTCAAAATAGGGGCGATGAAATATCTTCATCATAGCCTTTCAGCTTTGTATGCCCCTTCATTGTCGTATATTGTTTTTGGTCAGGTGTTAAACGAGCCCAGTTTTTTTTGTTTGTTTTTTTTTTATATGTAGGATTTAATTGTTATTTTTTCAATCTTAATCATCAAAAACATACCTAATACCAGTAAATGTGTGATGTTTGTCGATAAGATTTTTATATGAATTAATATTTGGTGCACGCTTTATATCAAGTGTTAGTTTATTCCAAGTGGGTGCTACTCTCTGACTGAATATTTCCTTATGTTAGTATTGGCATGCTGGATTTGTATTTTATCACAACTGTTACGTGTTATATTGGTTTGTGCAAGCTGAAAAAAACATGACTGGTCAATATCATCAAGGTTATTGAAAATCTTATAAGTTTGGATTAAATCCCCTCGTATTGTTCTTGCTTTGAGGGATGGTAATTTTTGGAATCTCAGTCTTTCTTCGTATGTATAATTGTGTATGTTATGTATTAACTTTGTAGCTCTCCTCTGCACTTTCTCAATTTCTACTGACTGCCTTTTTAACCTCAGATACCATATTACATTTCCGTATTAAAGGAACGGTCTTACCATTGCTTTATAATCTAAGGAAGGTATTTTTTTATCAAGGTATGTAAAAGTTCTTTTTATAAATTATAATGCCTATCATCCGAGTAGCTTTGTTTACAACATGTGTAATGTGCCTGTCAAACATTAAGCCTGTATCAAAAGTTACTCCCAAATCCTTTTCTTCTTCACATGAGGTTATGGTAACATCTTGAGTTCCAATTTTCATATTGTAATCTAGTTTAGGGTTTTTATTACCAATGTGTAATACTTTGCATTTAGTGGCATTAAAATATAGATTCCATGTATTGGACCAATCAATGAGTCGATCAATATCACTTTGCATTTTATGGTGTTCAGATGGTGAAATATATAATTTAGTATCGTCTGCAAAGACCTTGCACATGCTTTTTAACCCATTTGGCAAGTCATTAATAAATATTGTAAACAATACTGGCCCAAGAATGCTACCTTGTGGGATTCCACTAACGACATCAGCCTTATTGGAAACAGATGATCCAACTTTAACATATTGTATTCTATTTCTTAAGAAATCTTCAATCCAGACGAATATTTTCCCTAATATCCCATATGATTTAAGTTTATTAAGTAATCTCGCATGAGGTACAGAGTCAAATGCCTTGCGAAAATCTACGTACAAAACATCAATACTTTCACCACTATCTATTACTTTAGTAAAATCCTCCATAACTTCAAGTAACTGTGTAACACAAGATCTATGTTGACGAAAGCCATGCTGACACTTCGCATACAACTCATTTCCTTTCATATGGTTCACTATAATGTCTCTTACTATTGACTCAAGTATTTTGCAAGTCACACTTATTAAGCTTACGGGTCTGTAATTTCCCGATTTGGTTCTAGTTCCCTTTTTAAAAATGGGAATTACTGTTGGGCAACCTTCCAGTCACTAGGTAAAATTCCTTCTTCAATGGATTTATTAAAAAGTACACTAAAGAGGGCTGGCTAGCTCTGCACTAAGCTCCCTCAAGACTCGAGGTGGAATTTCATCTGGCCCTTGTGCTTTATTTGGATTTAGATTTTCAAGCTTCTTTTAACTATTTCTGGAGTGATGCTTACATCATATACTGCTTTCCCTTTTTTACATTTTGGTTCTATATCTGGTATATTACATCTGTCTTCTCGTGTAAATACACTAGCAAAGAAGTTTAAAACCTCAGCTTTGTCCTCATCCTTTGTCATAGTATTTCCATCTTGTGCCTTTAAGGGACCTATACTAACTCTCACCTTGGTTTTTGACTGGACGTACTTCCAAAAAGCATTTGTATTTGATTTACATTCCTGGACAATTTTTTCTCAAACTCCTTTTTTTCTTGTCCTTACCTGTCTACTACATTCATTTCTATCTTGTAATCTCTCCCTTCTTTTGTCCTTTGGATAAGATAAGATATGATAATGTTGCTGTTGTTGTTGTTGTTGTCGTACCCTGGCTAAAAGACTCCAGGGATCATCCAAACAGCCGAAGTACTTGAACACTATGGTACAAATGCATCAGCTGGGGATGAGAACATTACGTGTGTGACCGTTTTTGATTACCCCGCCACATGGGCAGCCACACTCCGACTTCGGGGGATTTTGGAGACCGATGTTATGCTAGGAGCTTGTCACAACTGAAGACAATCCCCGCATAACTATGCAGAGCATAACAACAATTTGATGTAGCCTTGGTGTTCTAGCCTATGTCAATTGGCTTGACACAGCCTTGGGCCAAGGCGGGATAATGTTGCTTATAGCCCAGCCGACCACAAAGGGCCACATCAGGGCTGTCACCATGTTAAAATCAACTCACCAGTCATTTTTAAAAAAATTATTAAAAAAAAAAAAAAAAAACCTTTCACACATCTCTTTAAATGACATCATCTAGAAACGCACCAGAAACTTCGTTAAAAATCTTTTTGTCCTTAGGAACTTCTGACATAGTTTGTATTTCTTCCTGATGAGTTTCATCAGTTTTCTATCCATCCATTTTGGTTTCACCCTTCCATTTTTTTTCTTTTACATTGTGGGATATTCCTCTACATAGCCTCGAGAATTTTCTTTTTTATCAAGGTCCAGCTGTTTTCAACATCTAAGTCTGGAAGCATGGACCAGTCTAAGTCCTTTAACTCACTCCTCATTTGTCCGAAGTTTCCATTTTTCATGTCGAAATGTATTTCATTATTAACTCTTTCATGCTCATCAGCAAAGTATAGTTTAAAACTTAAAACTTCATGGTCACTCTTCCCAAGGGGTGTCAAGTGTTCCACATCTGAAATTAACTCTTCATTATTTACAATCAGTAGATCTAGAATATTTGCTCTCTGTCCTTCTCTTCTTCTTGTTGGCTTTGACACAACTTGTGATAAATATACATCTCTTAGGCATTCTATAAATTCTTGTTCACTCTCTCCAGTCTATATTTGGAAAATTAAAGTCCCCCATGATGCACACACAGTCAAATTTATTTAAAATGTCTCTCTTTAAGAGTTTAATCATTTCTTTTTCTTTTTCTGCTGTTCCATTTGGACTCTTATAAATACATCCAACTAGTGTTTTTCTGCCCATCACCTGTGACAAATTGGATCCAGACACTTTCTTCAAAGTTATTTCCATTCATCTCAATGTTTAATTGTGAGTTTAGAGACTCTTTCACATATAATTACTCCTCTTTTAGGGTTTAAGTTGAAGTATGTATCATAACCAGGTATAGAATATTCTTCTAGGTTGACAGCTGATTGATTTTTAGCTATTGCCTCTGTAATTGCTATTATGCTTGGTTTATTGTTTTCCACTAATGTTAACATTTCATCCTTTTTATTAAGAAATCCATCCGCCGAACATTCAACAGAACTATCAACTTCTTTGGTTGCAATATTAGAACTATTTACAGAACTATTTACAGCATTTTCTTCTTTTGTGAGTTGTCAGTCTTTCTTTTGGCCTTCCAGACTTGGTCTACTCGACCACTTCACCCTGACAATTTTTGCCACTTCTTTTGCCACAGTCTCTCCCTCCTCAATCCTTCTTTTGAGTTCCTGTCTCAGTTCTTTGTTTTTGGCCCTCTCTGTGGGGGTGAAGTCAGGGTTTATGTAGATCCTTTTAGCCTGGTCATGTACTCCTTTGTTCAGCTGGTGTGCATTTGTCAAGATTTCTCTCTTGGCTTCTGGTGTTCGAACCTTAATGCGCAGTAATCTGGGTTTTGAACCCAGGTTCACTTTTCCCAAGCGAACTGTTTCCTCAATTGTTTCATCTTCAATTATATATATATCTTCTTTATTATGTTCTTTGATGCCTCCATGTCTTCTTCTTCTTCTTCTTCCTCGTTCGCTTTCCATTAGATGAGCAGCCCGGTGTCATCGATGAAGGCTGCCGTCCACCGCAGCTACTCCAGGGTGCCGTACAACTTGGCTTCCACTGCTGTCGGTGTTGGCCAGAACTTCCTTCTGGATGCTGCATGCGTCATACAGTCTTGAAGGATGTGATCTGTTGTCATTAGTCCCTCACCACAAGGGCACTCTCCACTCTGTCCAATGCCAAATTTTGTGTGCATGTGGTGGTGCAGGCGATTGTGTCCAGTCCTCAGGCGGAAGATCTTGACCTGTTCCCGTCGTCCCAGCAAATGGTATTTGTCTTCTGGGTTGTGTTTGGGGTGCTGGAGGTGCCACTTTATTCCTTGCTGTGCCTTGATGATTGTCTTGATTTCATCATATGACACCAGGTTGTTGGCCTGCTCCTTCTGTGCACCATCTTTTGCCAGAATATCCACTTTTTCGTTGCCTCCGATACCACAGTGTGCTGGTACCCATTGTATCACCACCTTCTCCACTCTGGCACTCAGGGCAACAAGGGCTGAAGTAAGATGGTTCTGTTCTTTGCAGCGGGAATTCTTGAGGGCTTGGAGTACGGAGAGAGCGTCTGAGAACACCACCACCTGCCCTGTTGTTCTTATGGAGTTCTGCGAGACTGTTGTGGCTGCCTCACAGAGAGCTTCTCGCTCAGCTCGGAAGTTGGTGGAGTATTTTCCTGTTGGGATTGCAATTTCTTCATCTCCGTCTTTGTATCGGAGGAAGATTCCAGCTCCACCATCCCTCGTTGCTTCTGTGGCGGAGCCATCTGTGAAGACATGGGTCCAGTCTTCCTGGGGATACTGGTTGCAGATGTACTCCATGGCCAGGGCTTTCCTTTGGGTGTCTGACTGTGTTCCTCTCTTCTCCACTCCGGGAATGCTGGTGACGACTGTTGGGAACACCTGCCTCTTCGTGTTCCATTTAAGACTGGGATCTGTCTTTCAAGGCGTCTTGACTGGTGGATGAAGCTGCCTCTTTTCAGACGGCTCTTGGTGGGTCTGCTCATTCTGTCGTTCATTGGATGGTTTTCAAGGCGTTTGAATTTTGCTGCCTGGATGAGGATCTTGTGTCCCTTCTGTCCTCCAATGACTGCAGCCCAGTGGTCTCCTCCATCTTCAGAATTGGGGTGGATCTCATGGCGCCAGTTATGACACGCTGAGCTTGGTTCTGTATCTTGTTGAGATGGTCAAGGTTTGACTTTGCAGCTGATGCCCATGCTGATGTCCCGTACTCAACTACAGGTCGGACTCTCCCTGTGTAGAGTCTCTTCAGGATACGTTCGTCAGCCCCCAGTCCGTTCCTGCAAGTTTCCTCATGATCGCCAGTCTCAGCTTGGCCCTACTACAGCATCTGGTGATCTGCTGTTTCCAAGTGAGCCTGCGGTCAAAGGTCACTCCCAGGTAGGTAGGTGTGGGTTCTCTGCAAGTCTTTGGCTGTTCAGAGTCAGCTTCGCCTCTTGCTTCTTGCTGGATAGGCTGAAGACTGTGTAGGTTGTTTTGCTTGAGTTGACAGAGACAAGCCATTCCTTGGTCCAGTCGCTGATCTTATTGAGCGCAGTTTGGAGGCGTACCTGTGCTGTAGTGGTGTACTCTTCGGAGCACCACAGCACCAGGTCATCTGCGTAGATCGCTCCTCTGACCCCTCTTGGCAGATCTCTGACAATGTCATCTATAAAGATGAGGAACAGCGTTGGCGAAAGGACTCCTCCTTGTGGTACTCCCTGTCTCAGCACCTTCTTCTTGCTCTTTTGGCCCTGAATCTTTACTCGGGCTTGGCGGTTGTGTAGGTACTGGCTGATCCAGGTGTACATCCTCCCAGACACACCACATCGCCGTAGTTTAAGCCTGAGTCCGTCCTTCCAGACTTTGTCGAACGCCTTCTCCATGTCAATCCAGACAGCGTGTTCTTCTTTTCTTGGAAGGCGTCCTCAATGCTTTGCGTGATGAGATGCCTCCATGTCATCTTTCTGTTTTTCTGCTCTGTCTTCCTTGTCACTTTCTTTCAGATTTGTAATGATCAAGTTTAGTTCCCTTTTTTCTTTTTCGATCTTATTGTCCCCGAGTTCTGAGACTTTCTTACTCACAACATCTTCAATCTTTTTTTTCAGGGCTTCTCTAGCGCTACCTGATTCCAGTCTACTGAGCCTTGACAAGTTTGTGTCGACAGATTGAAAGAGTCCAGCGTTACCTGATTCCAGTCTACTGAGCCTTGACAAGTTGTGTCGACAGATTGAAAGTGTCCAATCAGTATGTCTATTTTTGCCTCTAGATCGCCCTTTTTCTCTCCGTTTCCTGCCTGACAGGCTTCACATGTCACTCAATACCTGCTTTTGTTTTGTGTAGCT
>JAFLJL010003510.1:22500-32500 GCA_018398815.1 Conus ventricosus
AAGGGGTGCAAAAAAAACTCCCAAAAAAGCATTTCCCGGCCCCCCCCCCCCCCCCTCCCCCCCCCCCCCCCCCCCCCCCCCCCCCCCCCCACCCCCCCCCCCTCCCCCAAAAAGCAAAACCCAAAAAAAGAAACTAAACCCCAAAAAAAGGGCGTCCAAAACCCTTCCCGAAGGGAAAAAAAAAAGTCAAACCAAGGCGAACTTTGATGTGTTTTTTCTTCTATGTTGTTTTTTACCCGGGCATCTGTAACCCCCTTTTACCATCCCTACCCCTTCTTCCCTCACCTCGGTGAAAAAGGCAGTGCCCCCCCCCCCCCCCCACATCGCCCACCACCCCCCCCCCCCCCCCCAAACCCCATGCACGACGCACGAAAATAAAAAAAAAAGGCACACCCCACAAGCGGCGGGTCGCACTCACGCACGAGACACCCACACACACCCCCACACACACACACACAACACACACAGAGCGCCCCCCTCACTTTCCCCCCCTAAACAAACGGAAAAACAGTCAGTGACTCCCCAAATCGAGCGAAGTCGTGAGTTGGACAGTCTGACACAAACGATCCATCCCCACACCCCGCCCAAAGGTGGCGGGCCCGAAGAAAGGAAGCGGGAAAGAAGGGGAAAGAGGGGAAAAAAAGAAGGAAGGAGAGACCCGCCGGGCAGACGGACCGACAGAGTTTGGGGAAAAAAGAAAGCAGATTGAAAAAAGAAAAGAGAAAGAGGGGAGACAGACAGACAGAGATAGAGAGAAAAAAAGGGGAAATGAAAAAAAAAAAAGATAGAGAAAGAAGGAAGGAGAACGGGGAGCGACAGACAGACAGACAGAGAAAAAGGAAAAAAAGAGGAAAAGAAAGAAAGAGAGAGAAAGGGGGGAAAGGGGGAGACAGCGACCGAGATGAGGAAAGAAAGCAGATAGAAAGAAAGAGAAAAAAAGGAAAAGGGGAGACAGACAGAAGAGATAGAGAGAAAGAAAGCGATTTGAAAGAAAGAGAGAGAAAGACGGAAGGAGAGACAGGGCAGACAGGGCAGGACAGAGATAGAGGAAAGAAAGCAGATAGAAAGAAAGGAGAGAAAGAAGGGAAAGGGGAGAAGGGCAGAAGAGGGTAAAAGGAAAGAAAGCAGAAAAGAAAGAAAGAGAGGGGGGGGAAAAGAAGGAAGGACGACAGCCAGAAGAGAATAGGAGAAAAGAAAGCAGGATGAAGAAAGAGAGGAAAAAAAGGAAGGGAGAGACAGGCCGCAGACAGACAGACCGACAAAAGATAGAGAGAAAAAAAGCAAAATAAAAAGAAAGAGGGGAGAAAGAAAAGGGGAGAGCAGAAGACAGAGATAGAGAGAAAGGGAAAACGGGTAGAAAGAAAGGAGAGGGCGGAAAAGGGGAGACAGACAGACAGAAAGAAAGCAGGGGCGGGAAAAACAGAGAAGAAGGAAAGGAAAAGAGAGAAGGGAAAAAGAACCGACCTAGAGACAGAGAGAAGAAAGCCCAAAAGGAAGGGAAAAGAAAGAAGGACGCAGAGAGAGAGGAAAGGGGAGAGTAGCAGATAGAGAAGAATGGAGACAGAGAGAAGAAAAACAGGAAGGGGAAGAAAAAAAGGAAAGAAGGAAATAGGAGGGGGGAAGGAGGGGGAAAAGAGAGAGAAAAAAAGAAAAGCCGGAAGGAAAGGGCGAGAAAAAAACAAAGGGGGAGAGAGGAGAGCAGCCCGGCAGGGGAGGCAGGGAAAACAAAGACCATAGAGACGACAGACTGAGAAAAGGGGGAAAAAGGGGGGGGGGGGGGGGGGGGTTTTTTTGGGGGGATGGGACCAAATGCGTGCCCCTTCTTGCTTTTGCCAAAGGTTTGGGGCCCGTCATCCGGGAGGTCTTTGCCTCAGGCCCGGGGTACCCCAAAACCCGCGGCCCCTTGGGAAGGGGTTTAATTTCCCGGGGGGTGCGTCCCGAACCAAAAACTCCCCCCAAAACCCCTGTGTGTGGGGGGTGTGTGTGTGTGTGGTTTTGTGTGTGTGTTGTGTGTGGGGTGTGGGAGAGAGAGAGAGAGAGAGGAGAGAGAGAGAGAGGTGGCGTTTGACGCGCAAAAATTTTCAAATTGCTTTTTCTCCTCCCATGGGTTGGTTTTGGGGACGTGAAAATTGCCCTTTTGTGGACGGCCCCAGGGCCACAGGCCAGGGTGGGGCTGGGTTGGTGGGGAAATCCCTTGACGGAGCCATGCTGCTGTATGTATCGGGGATACGGGAAGGAGAAGTTGTTGGGTTGGGGGGAAAGAATCTTTGAAAAAAGATGAATAAAAATAAACAAAAAAGAATTTTGGAAAAAAAAAAAAACTGGGAAATTTAAAAAAAGAGCATGCCCCTTTTCTCTTCTCTCCCCTCTCTCTCTTTCTTTTCTCCCCTCTCTCTTCTCTTCTTGTGTGTGTGGTGTGTTTTGTCCTCTCTCTCTTCTCTCTCTTTTCTCTCTCTTTTCTCTTCCGTGTGCAATATATATAAAATAAATTAAAATATATATATATAAAATATATTAATTTTAAAAATATATATTTATATTTGGGGTGTGTTTTGTTGGGGTGTGTGTGTGTGTGTGTGTGTTTTTTGTTTTGTTTGTAATAAGACCGAAAGAAAAGAAAGGGAGGGGGGAAAAAAAACTGTTTTAAAAAATTTAAAGGGGGGGTGGGAGTTGGGGTTTGGGGGGGGGGGGGGTTTTTTGAAAAAAGTGACATTTTTTTTCTGTCGTTTAGCCCCCAAAGGGGCAAGGGTACCACACACAGAAAAAAAGCAACGGAGCCAGCTTCCCCCCCACGGAAAAAAATGACGATGATTAAAAGAGCAATTATCACAAAAATCCGGGGCCAAAATTTTTCTTTCGGAAAATGTTTCAGTAGGGCTCCCTTTTCCCCTCGATCACGTTAATTGGGCTGTAATTCTTTGGTGAATTTTTGGCTTTTTGGCAAATTTCCCCCTTAGGGTTTTGGGGTGTGTCTGTCTTCTGTCTGTCTGTCTGTGTGCGTGGGGTTTTGGGGTGTGTGTGTGTTGTTTTGTCTCTGTGTGTGTGCGTGTGAGTGTGGGTGGTGGGTGTGTGTGTGTGTGTGGGAGGTTGTGGGATGTGTGTGTGTTTTGTGTGTGTGTGGTGTGCGCGCGCGCGCGCGCCCTTTTTTTTTTGGGTGAGGTGGGGGGGGAAAGGTGTTTGTGTGTGTGTGTATGTGTGGTGTGTGTGTGTGTGTTGTTGTTGTTGTTTTGTTTTGTTGTTTTTGTTGTTTTTTTTCTTCTTCTTCTTCTTTTTCTTTTCTTCTTCTTCTTTTTTAACTTAACGTCTTCCCCCTTAAAAATGGTTTTCGACAGAGTGTGTGTTTGTTGTGGTGTGTGTGTTTTGTGTGTGTGGAGAGAGGAAGGGGGAGTGCGTGCGTGCGTGTTTGTGTTGGTGTGTGCACATATGCTCTCGCACGCGCGCGTATGTGTGTAGTGCGTGCATGGGTGTGTGGGGGGTGTGTGTGTGTGTGTGTGTGTACAGTTATATGGGGTCAGGTGGGATGGTGTGAGAGAGTGTGTGTGCATCTGTGTATGTGTCTGTCTGCGCGCGCGCGCGCGTGTGTGTGTGTGTGTGTTTGTGTAAATATATATATATATATATATATATATATAGAGAGAGAGAGAGAGAGAGAGAGAGAGAGAGAGAGAGAGAGAGAGAGAAGATAGATAGTAGATAGATACACATATATATATTATATATGAGGAGAGAGACATATCTTGAAACAAGCTTGTAGATGAATGTTAGCACTTCATTTTAATAATATTTTTAACAATATATATATATATATATATATATATATATATATATATATATATATATATATATATATATATTGTGTGTGTGTGCGCGCGCGCATGCACGAGAACTGGTAGCGTCCTGTAATTGGTGAAGGAAGCGGTATGACGTCTCCCTGCCATGCGTGCAGAGGTGTGTGGACACTCCCTTCCTTCCTCCTTGGCTGGCACCAGACCGTGCTGGGGCGTGTCAGACCCACGATGGCCCCCTCCGTCTGATCAACGGTGCCACAGAAATCTCGGGTCTCCTTCCAGTCTCCTCCTGCCCACGTTTCTTCGCTGCCAAACAAACAAACCAACAAAGAAAACAAAGCCAGTTTCAAATGGAAAAGAAGCAAACGGTTTCACACAAGACCCAATTTCTGTGCACCGAGTTTTCTTTCCCTACATAGAAAACAAACAAACAACAAACAAAGCTGTTTTTGAAGGGGAAAAAAAAGGCACTCACCCACTTTGTTTTTATACCGTGGTGTCTTTCCTACAAACAAACAAACAAAAATAAATAAATAAATAAATAAATATAAATAAATAAATAAATAAATAAATAAACAAATGCACGAAGCCAGTTGTAAAAAGTAAAACGTTTCTCACTCAAGACCAATTTTTGTCCACCACGTTTTCTGTCGTACAAAACAAAGAAACAAGCAAAGCCAGTTGTTGTTTTTTAAATGGTTCTTCACCCGAGACCAGTTTCATTCTACCGAGTTTACTGTCGTAAAAAAACAAAACAAACAGACCTTCAGAAAAAAAAAAGAACAAAAAAGGTAGTTTCTGGAAAGCGGGTTCTCCTACTGAGACAACAAACACCAAGCCCATACCAATAATCGCCAAAACCGCACGTTGGTGTCGGTCTCGGGTCAATAATTGACCCTGCCTCCCTTCCTCACCCCCCCCCCCCCCCTGCCCCACTGTTTCTCTCTCTCTTCTCTCTCCTCTCTCTCTTCTCTCTCTCTCTCTCTCGTTCATTAAAGCGCTCTGCTTTTCTATGAATAAACAATTCTCTCTCTCACTCTCTCACTCTCTCTCTCTCTCTCTCTCTCTTCTGTATGTTTTTCCTCTTCTCGTTGGCGGCGGAGGCTTCGTGTAGCACGTGAAGCCAAGCGGAGCGAACTCAAGACCCGGCGAGGACCACAGCGCCCGAACCGGAGCCGGAAGCAAACAAACCAATCCCCTGGCAATGATGGACTCCACCAACTGGTCCGGTCGTTGGTGGGGAGAGGGCGGGGGGAGGGGTGGGGGCGGTTTATTTTTTATCCCCTAGACAGGAGAGAGAGAGGGGGGGGGGGGGGGGGGGGGGCTGGGACTTGAAAAGAAACCCGGGGAGGACTGGGAGAGGAGGAGGAAGAGGAGAGTGAGATGAAGTCCGAGCGACCCTTCCGGCTAGCAATGACCAATAAATGCAGCCCCCTTTCTCGTGGAAACCCTTTCTCGCCTCACGTGTGTTTGCTTTTCAAACAACCTTCTCTGTCTGGGGGGCTAATCACCAAAAAAAAAAAAAAGCGAGGCCCCGACAGCTGATTGGGCGGCTGGGGGGGGGGGGGGGGGTGGGGGAGATGGGGGGGGGGGGAGGGAGGGGGAGTGGCACGGCAGGCACGGATAGCAGTCTCTCTTCTGTTCGGTTTGCAGCCGTCTAGAAAGGTACCAGACGGGGGTGCCAGACCTCATCTCCGGTTTCTGGGTCTTGTTTTCAGGGTCTACTCTTAATCTAAGTCCGGGGTGGATGGGGATGGGGTGGGCGGTGGGGTGAGTATAGTTTTTACCCCTGGGCGAAACAGCGAAGAGTGAGTTAGTCATGACAAAGTGCAAAGCCAGTATTACTTATACCCCCCCCCCCCCCCAAAAAAAAAAAAAAATTGCTACAGTTCATATAAAGTTGTATTTTAGCGACTTACTGCACATGTTAAAATCTTTTTGATGGCGACAGCGCGTTTGCTGGTCCGTTTGGTCTCAGTTTCCGTTCCTAACGCGGTACTGAGACGTCCCATTCAAGTGTCTTCTACTTCCGGTCCAAAGGCGGAAGAGCTACATCCGCTTTCTCGGTGTCCATAGCGAACAAGCTCCGTTACGTTCATGCTGTATACTCTGATAGTACGTTGAACAACTGAAGTCATGGGTGTGGGGACTCTGATAGTACGTTGAACAATGAAGTCATGGGTGTGGGGACTCTGATAGTACGTTGAACAACTGAAGTCATGGTGTGGGACTCTGATAGTACGTTGAACAACTGAAGTCATGGGTGTGGGGACTCTGATAGTACGTTGAACAACTGAAGTCATGGTGTGGGGACTCTGATAGTACTTTAAAAACTAAAGTCAGGGGTGTGGGGACTCTGATAGTACTTGAACAACTGAAGTCATGGGTGTGGGGACTCTGAAGAGTTAAAACACGAGTCAGGGGGTGGGGACCGATAGTACTTTTGAAATAGTCATGGGTGGGGGGACTCTGATAGTACGTTGAAAAACTAAAAGTTGGGGGGGGGACTCTGTAGTACTTAAAAAAAATGAAGTCAGGGGTTGGGGGGACTCGAAGTATTAAACAACTGAAGTCATGGGTGGGGACTCTGTATACTTAAAAACTGAATCGGGGTGGGGGGATCGAAGTACGTTGAACAACTGAAGTCAGGGGTGTGGGGACTCTTAGTATTTGAACAACGAAGTCAGGGGTGGGGGACCTGAAGTACGTTGAAAAACTGAAGTCGGGGTGGGGGGACTCTGTTTTAACTTGAAAAACGAAGTCAGGGGTTGGGGGACCGATAGACGTTAAAACTGAACAGGGGTGGGGGGACTCTGATAGTACTTGAACAACTGAAGTCGGGTGTGGGGACAAAAAGAAAAGAAACCCCAAAAACACACCGCACGCCCCCAAGCCCCCCATTTTAACAGACGAAATTTACCACACACACACGCACGCACCCGCACACAACACCACACACACACACACACCACACACACACCCCACACAAAAACCCCAACAGAGAGAGAGAAGAAGAGAGAGGAGAACACACGGTAAAGCCAGGGAAATTTAATGGGGGCCTCGGTCCTACACATTCATCCGGTACTCAATGAGCAGAAATTTACGAAAAATGCAACTAAGGAACAAAGTGGAAGTTTAAAGGAAGAAAAACAAAAAGTTAATTCATAAATTTTGATCGCCCCTTGGCCCCCCCCTTACGAAAAAATGTAATACCTAAAAAATACCATAAACAATCCTTTTTTTCCCCTTCTTTTTTTTTCCCCCCCTTTTTTTCATATAATTATGTTAAAAAAACTCAATGTGGGCCTAAATGAAAATTTGACCTATATCTATGGACCGTGTATTTAATGATATGTCATGGGAGAAAAAATCAAATCAGAGAAACCAACTAAGTCACAGAACTCAGCAAAAAACCCTACAAAAATTACTTGATTCACGAGGGACTAGCAAAAAGGGGCCGTGTATCCAAAAACTGGGCAGACAAAAGGCAATCCCAAAAATCTCATAATGTGTCGCGGATGGCGTACCCTTTGGCAACCACAGGAGTGTCACCATGCTGCGAAACAAAGTGGCCACAGAAACATCTTCAAAAATTAACCCTAGCCTATGGACCGCCCAATGCTGATGAGCACACCCCACGAAAAAATTGCAAGGCAAACCAACAACAGATTCCACATGCCCAAAAAAAGATCATACACAAGCACATTTGTATACAATTTACTGCATGCATCCCAGGGAACATATTGTACACAGTGTGTGCTGATACCGTCGGATTTTTTAAAATTAGTATAATGGTTCAGAAAAATTACATGACTGGTTAGTCTTTATCGCTATGGATAAAAAACCCGGTGTCTTTATCACCTCCTCCGTTTTTTTAGTGTTAAAAAGGCGGTAAGTTCCGTTTAAATGCTTAAAGATATACTTTTGCCTTTAGCCTTTGTGGGTTTTGGACTTTTCAAAAGAAAGGCGTTCCGTCCTTCTTCTTCCAAAAAGGACACTTCGTATTTGGTTCATTTCTGTATGTTTTTTAACATTAAAGATTGTTAGCGCCTAGGCGGAGTCTTGCGGTGCCTGACAAATTTCGAATTGTAATTTCCTGCAATATTTTCGCATTAAAAATTTTTTTTTGAAAAAAAAATAGGTCGGCAACGGAAACTCATTTCACAATTTCCATCCCAAATTGTTGATGTAAATACTCTCACCCTTAGTTTGGCTCCCTTTAAAAATGCATTTACGAGGGGGTTCCTTGGTTGATCCAGATTTTCTGAGAAGCCGTTTTCATCATTTTTTTTTTTTTGCATCGCCACCCCTCTTTTCTGTTTTCTTTTTTTTTCGCGTTCATAGCTTGTCGGGGTTTTCTATCGTCGCCCAGTTTAAATATTTTAAACCCAAAATTTAACAGCCTCAGGCACTATCATGATAGGGAAACCTACCCATTTCCCATAATTAGCAGTTTGGTGTTTTTTTTTTTTACTCCTAAAAATTTTTTTAAAGCCCTATGAACCCCTTCAATACATTAAAAGGGGTTTGAACCCCCTTTTCAGTCCTACATAAGTAGGAGTCCTGCGCTCTATTAATTTTGAAATAAATATCGGGTCTAATTGCCAAGCGCGACATGGTTTTTTTTTTTGAAAGATTTTTCTCTTTGCCTTCCCCACATTTCCGTGGGCTATATCCCTGATAATTTGTAGTTTGTGTGTAGCCAGGGGATTTTAGTTGTTGACGACTTCAACTTTTCACCTTTATAGTACCATTTTTCTCTTTTCCCCAAAAACCCCCCCCTTTCCCAAAAACTTACTTTGTTTTTTGAAATTTTTGGCCCTAAAGTTGTCTGATGTTTGTCCGTATTTTTGTAATGTTGTAGGCCCGCAGGGGCGTAAAATATTGCTAAATCACAGCGAACATTAAATTTTTTAATTTTTTTGGGGTTCCTGTAAAAAAATGATACCTCGTCCCCGAGTGTTTAATCTATTTCTACTTTGGAGAAATAGGGGAAATTTAAAGGGGGGGGATTAAAAACCGCCTTTTTTTTAACCCCAATGGACAGTCTAAAATTTCCCATGTTTTTTGCTCCCTACCTTTTCGACCTTTTACTACCTTATAATTGCTTTTAGCATTTTGAGCAACTTGGGGGAAAGCCCCATGTTCTCAAAAAAGTCCCCGAGCTACCCCTTTTACATGTCGAAAGCTTTTTGATAATCAATAAAGGCTACTACATTTTTTCCCCCGGGTTCCATATAACTTAGAAAACATCTGTGTTGAGCAAAAAAGTGATCTTGTTGCATAATTCACCAAAACCCTTGCTCCCTGTTAATTTTTTTGTTTTTCCCTGCCCTTTATAAAAATGCTGTTAAAATGGAGGTAAATAATTTACTGGTCAATTAAAAGAGAAATAACCCCCATAATTTCCGGTAGGTTTTTATTACCCTTTTTTTGGATCGGTACTATTTTTGGACTTTTCCCCAGTCGGGAAGTACACTTTTATAAAAAGCATTTTAAAAAATAGGGTTAATAGGGTGTAATTTTGTTTTGATACACCTTGAGAAATTAGGGGATCTGGTCCGCGCCCCGCCTTTCCGCCTTCATTTTTCTTATCGCGGGGGGAATTTTTCTTCGGGTTTTCTTATCTAATTCTTCATTTTGGGTTATCTCATCAGGACGGTCATCTGAATCCCACACGTCTTCCCCATCTCCTCTAGGTTTTTGGATTCGTATTCTTTAAAATGTCTTCCCCCCGTTTTATTGTGATCCATAAAAACATGCTTGCTTCGGGCCCCCTTATTTTTTTCCAAAAATTTTTACATCCTTTCTATGGGCCATAAGATCTTTTGGGAAACCCTTTTTTCTTAAAGTTTTTTCTTCTCCCTTATTTGTCTTTGTAAGCGTTCCTTTGTTAGTATATTATTTTGTAGTTCTCAATCTTTTGTGGAAACTATTTCTTCCCTAAACTAAACCTATTAAAGGGGATTCTCGCGCCTTTTTTTAAAATTGTAAACACTGCTGGGCGAACATGCATTTTTGGTTCAAAATCCCCCCCTAACCTATCCTTTTTTTCTGGGGTTCCCAGCTTCTTTGAGCAACTCAAAAAGTTTGTTTAGTTTGTATCAATGTCCTCATTTTATTTTTGCATAATTCGAAAATTTCGCACTGGTGCTTCCTCTTCGAAAAAAAAGCTTTTACTCCTGCCTTCCCCCGTCCCAATTACTTATTTG
>JAFLJL010003510.1:47500-50898 GCA_018398815.1 Conus ventricosus
CCCCCCCCCACCCCCTTCCACCACCCTTGAAGTTGAACAAAGACTGAGGATGAGGGAAAGACACCACCACCACCACCACCACCACCACACACCGCCACCCCCACCCAAGCCTCCGTCCTACTCTGCCCTCTCGCTCGCGGAAGCGTACGTACGCGCGAAAGCAAGCAAGCAAGCAAGCGCACACACACACACACACACACACACACACACACACACACACACACACACACACACACACGCACGCACGCACGCACGCACGCACACACACACACACACACACACACACACACACACACACACACACACCACACCTCTCCCTTTCCAATCCCACGCCTTTAGCTTCAATATCATCCAATGAGGAATGAGGAAGGAAAACGAAAGAAAGAAGGAAAATATCTTGAAATCTTCTTCTTCCATCCGCTTTTCTTTTTGAATCAGAGAGAGAGGAAGAGTGAGAGACAGAGAGAGAGAGTGTGTGTGTCATTAAACCTGCAAGTAGATTACTGGTCAGAGACGGGGGACAACTCCGGAGGCCGGAAGCTTTATCAGTCAGGGCAGACAACCCGAGAGAGAGAGAGAGAGAGAGAGAGAGAGAGAGAGAGGCAGACAAGGACAGTAGCGCAGAGAGAGAGAGAGAGAGAGAGAGAGAGAGAGAAGCCAGGAGCGGTTTAATGACGTCTCCCTCCCGGGGGCAGTTGGGGGGGGGGGGGGGGGGAGCAATGAGACCTCCCTCGCCTGTCCGGCAACGCCAGGAATGTGATTAATGCCGAAGATCCTCCTAGTTCTGTTAAACACACAGAGCATCCCAAAAAACAAAACAACAACAAAATAATGAATGAAATAAAATGAAGACAGGCAATGAAGAAGAAAGGAAAGTGAGATGGAGACATTGGAAGAAGGAGAAGACGAGAGAAGAGGCTTATGTTTGGGGGGGGGGGGGGGGGGGGGGGAGTGCGTTTGGGGATGAAGAGGAAGGGAGAGGGTGAAGGTGCAGGGGGGGGGGGGAGGGGGGGGGGGGGCTCAGAGCGCGTTACGATTGGAGAGTGGGGGGGGGGGGGGAGAGATAAAGACAGAGGGAGGGTGAGAGAGCGAGAAAGAGAAGCGAAAAATAGAGGGAGAAAGAGAGAGCGTGTGTGTGCGTGTGTGTGTGAGAGAGAGAGAGAGCGAGTAAAGACATGTGCTCGCATTCTATGTGTTAATTTCCGAGAAAATTATATTTCAAAACCATGATGTTTGTTTGTGTGGTGTTGTGTGGGGTGTGTGTGTGTGTGTGTGAGCGAGTGGGGTGGGAAGGGGGGAACCGTTAAGGAAGTGCCTGTCAAAAATAGACTGAAGGGCATCAAGAGCAAACAAGATAAATGACCGCTGATGCTTTGAAAGGGTTTCTGCACTATGCAAGCTTCTTGGTTGTTTTTGGTCCCGACAACGAAGATAGAGAAGGGAAAAAAAGTGGACAGAGGATGTATCACATCTTGTCTTTTTTCTGGTTTTTGTTTTTGTTTTTTTGTTGTTGTTTTTTTGGTTTGGTTGGGTTTTTTTTTTTGTTTGTTTGTTTGTTTTGCAAGATCAACGAGATAGAGAAGGAAAAAGGTAAACAGAGGATGCTTCGTGATTTGGGTTTTTGATGTTGTTTTTTTTTGGGGTGGGTTTTTTTTTTATTGTTGTTGTTTTGTTTTGTTTTTTTTCAAAATCAATATTTGAGAGGAAAACGATGGGAGGATGTAGACTGTGTGCGGAGGGACGGAAAGAGACGGGAGGAGGGGGGGGGGACACGTGCAGAGGGATGAACGAGTGGGTGGGAGGGGAAGGGGGTATCGGAGTTACGGGTAAGGTACTAGCGTTGGGATTGCTGTAGCAGGAAACTGGAAGCAGAGAGAGAGAGAGAGGTGGAATGAGACAGACAGAAAAAAACAGGCGCGCGCTCACACAACACACACACACACACACACACACACACACACACACACACACACACACACACATAGAGAGAGAGAGAGAGAGAGAGAGAGAGAGAGAGAGAGAGAGAGAGAGAGAGAGAAAGAGAGAATACGAATGTTCAAGGCTTCAAAAGCAAGAGTTACGCTCTGCATAGTTATGCGGGGGTTGTCTTCAGTCGTGACAAGCTCCTAGCGTAACTCATCCCCAGCTGATGCATTTGTACCATAGTGTTCAAGTACTTTGGCTGTTTCGGATGACCCCTGGATCTTTTAGCCAGAGTACAACAACAACAACAACAACAAGGCAGAGTAGGGCCGCGGCCCCTAATCCCAACACAAACACCAAACTGAGCATAACACAGGGGACGGGAGAAACAATAGATTCCGCTTCAATGCGTCCTGTTGTCACAGCGTTCAAAGCTGTGGGGATGCAAAACTCAGTATTAAAACCATAGCTGCCAGGGACAGACAGAGAGAGAAGAGAGGAGGAGAGACAAAATGAGAGACACAAAAGAAAGAGAAAGAAACAGACAGACAGAGACAAAAAGACAGACAGACAGACAAACAGGCGTCTGAAGAAACCATGTGGGGTGGAACGACATTCGCTGAACAAGAAATGGTATCGCAGTGCTTTCAAGGTGAAAAGAAAGGAAACTGCATGATATTCTTCTGGACATTTTTGACACTTCAAATGGACGTTTCTCTCCCGCTCAATAATGATGAATGTAAGTCGTAAGGGGAAAAGAGAGACAGAGACAGAGAGAGAGAGAGAGAGAGAGAGAGAGAGAGAGTTGGTCCAGGACTGAGGGGGGGGGGGGTCTGTATGTGTGTGTGTGTGTGTGTCTGTATCTGTGTCTGTCCTGTGTGTGAGAGGGATGTGTGCATGCGCGCGTATTTCGGAAAGAAAAAGAGAGAAAGTGAATGAGAGATAGAGTGTGTGTGTGTGTGTGTGTGTGTGTGTGTGTGGTGTGAGGGGGGGGGGGTGCACGCGCGCGCGTTTTCGGAAAGAAAGAAAGTGAATGAAGAGAGTGTGTGTCTGTGTGTGTGTGTGTTGCCTACTTTTTTTTTAATCATTTTATGAGCGTCTGTTCCACTTGGTTTGTTCTTGGAGGGTGGGGGGGGCGAAGGGGAAGGGAGGTGGGTGGGGCGAAGGGGAAGGGAGGTGGGTGGGGCGAAAGGGGAAGGGAGGGTGGGTGGGGCGAAGGGGAAGGGAGGGTTTTAGGGGGAGGCACCAATTCCCTCTCTGCGATTCAAGGCTGACGTGCTTGTCGATAAAAAGTTCATATGCCACATCCATCATCCTGACAGTGGCTTTCGTCCTTTCATTAGTTCAATTTCTCTCTTTCTCTCTCTCTCTCTCTCTCTCACCCTCGTCTCCTTCCTCTCTCTCTCTCTCGCTCTCATCTCTCTCTCCTCCTCCCTCTCCCTCTCCTCTCTCTGCTCTCCTCCTCTCTTCTCTTA
>JAFLJL010003511.1:5000-10000 GCA_018398815.1 Conus ventricosus
CCGTGTTACCAGTTTCCATTCACTGCTTCTCCAGCAACATCGTCTTTCTTACCGTGTTACCAGTTTCCATTCACTGCTTCTCCAGCAACATCGTCTTTCTACCGTGTTACCAGTTTCCATTCACTGCTTCTCCAGCAACATCGTCTTTCTACCGTGTTACCAGTTTCCATTCACTGCTTCTCCAGCAACATCGTCTTTCTACCGTGTTACCAGTTTCCATTCACTGCTTCTCCAGCAACATCGTCTTTCTACCGTGTTACCAGTTTCCATTCACTGCTTCTCCAGCAACATCGTCTTTCTACCGTGTTTACCAGTTTCCATTCACTGCTTCTCCAGCAACATCGTCTTTCTACCGTGTTACCAGTTTCCATTCACTGCTTCTCCAGCAACATCGTCTTTCTACCGTGTTACCAGTTTCCATTCACTGCTTCTCCAGCAACATCGTCTTCTACCGTGTTACCAGTTTCCATTCACTGCTTCTCCAGCAACATCGTCTTTCTACCGTGTTACCAGTTTCCATTCACTGCTTCTCCAGCAACATCGTCTTTCTACCGTGTTACCAGTTTCCATTCACTGCTTCTCCAGCAACATCGTCTTTCTACCGTGTTACCAGTTTCCATTCACTGCTTCTCCAGCAACATCGTCTTTCTACCGTGTTACCAGTTTCCATTCACTGCTTCTCCAGCAACATCGTCTTTCTACCGTGTTACCAGTTTCCATTCACTGCTTCTCCAGCAACATCGTCTTTCTACCGTGTTACCAGTTTCCATTCACTGCTTCTCCAGCAACATCGTCTTTCTACCGTGTTACCAGTTTCCATTCACTGCTTCTCCAGCAACATCGTCTTTCTACCGTGTTACCAGTTTCCATTCACTGCTTCTCCAGCAACATCGTCTTTCTACCGTGTTACCAGTTTCCATTCACTGCTTCTCCAGCAACATCGTCTTTCTACCGTGTTACCAGTTTCCATTCACTGCTTCTCCAGCAACATCGTCTTTCTACCGTGTTACCAGTTTCCATTCACTGCTTCTCCAGCAACATCGTCTTTCTACCGTGTTACCAGTTTCCATTCACTGCTTCTCCAGCAACATCGTCTTTCTACCGTGTTACCAGTTTCCATTCACTGCTTCTCCAGCAACATCGTCTTTCTACCGTGTTACCAGTTTCCATTCACTGCTTCTCCAGCAACATCGTCTTTCTACCGTGTTACCAGTTTCCATTCACTGCTTCTCCAGCAACATCGTCTTTCTACCGTGTTACCAGTTTCTTTATTATCCTAGATTTTGATTGTTAAATGATTTTTAAAAAACACAAACATGATATAGATTTTATCCACAATCGTTGTTTATTGGTAAAGCATTTTTGATTGTTTATTAAAAAAAACCTAAACTTTGTTGATTCTTAAATTGAAACGTTGACTGTATGAAGTAATGGTTATTAGTGAAAGTTGCTGATTTTTAATGTAAAGTTTTGATTGGTAATTAACATCTGTTGATCGTTGATAGGAATGTTAACTGTAATTAAGGAATTGTAGAGTAATAATGAAGATTAGATAGTGATGGAATCGGGTTTTTTTTAACTACTACAGAAATATAGCTTATTGATTAAAAAAAAATGTAACAGTTGTGTCAAACAGCGCGGTAATATTTAGCATCTTATCAATCTTCCTTCCGTCACGTCTTTTCAAAACTGCACCATGTTTAAGAGTTACATGCTATGTATACATGTTTCATATTGTGATGTACACATTTTTACTATGGCTGCTACATTAATTCATCCCAAAGGTATGCAGATTCCAGACCCATCACCTACAACTATGATCCTAATCTGCGATGTAACATTGCAAGAGCATTCCTGGACTGAAATCGCTCTCAGAGTAGCATGCGAACACAGTCTTTGATATAGACGAGGCCGCTGATCGCTAGAGATGATAACGCGTTGGTGCAGCGTCAGTTTCACACAGTCTGTACAGACAGATTCATGGTACAGGGATGATGTGCAAGGAGAAGACTCAGTTTTCTCTGAAGGACATCGAATACCTCCCTGATACCTCCTCTCTCTCTCTCTCTCTCTCTCTCTTCTCTCTCTCTCTCTCTCTCTCTCTCTCTCTCTGTCTCTCTCTCTCTCTGTCTCTCTCCCTCTCTCTCTCTCTCTGCCTGTCTCTGGTTCTATCTGTCTGTCTGTTTGTCCGCCTATCTGTCTGTCTCCCTCTCCCTCTCTCTCTCTCTCTCTCTCTCTCTCTCTCTCTCTCTCTCTCTCTCTTTCTCTCTGTATCTGACTCTCTTCCTCTCTCTCTCAGTTAGCACTAAACAGCCAGAGACATCAGGTTGTTCTTTCAGGAAACTCTGCGCATTGGAATCCTCCCTATTCGAGTATTGAGCTTTTAAGTCTCCGTATAAACCGTACTGAGGATGCCCTCTCATCGCCACTACAGCTGCAGCAGAAGCAACAGCCAGACCACTCGCACGACAGTGACGTCCCTTTCTGCATCAAATCACCAAAACGCGCCTCTCTGCGACAGCTCTTCGGGTCTCATTTTCATCGCTGAGAGACAGGGGACATCATTCTATCTTCCTGCTGGCTATACACCTCCATTTCTCTCCCCTTTCATCGCCACGCTTATTAATTCCCCGTTCACCATTCTCTCTGTTCGTCTGTCTGTCTGTCTATCTGTTTGTCTGTTTGTTTGTCTGTCTCTGTCTGTCTGGCTCTGTCTCTGTCTGTCTGTCTGTCTCTCTCTCTCTCTCTCTCTCTCTCTCTCTCTCTCTCTCTCTCTCTCTCTCTCTCTCTCTCTCTCTCTCTCTCCACCCCCCTCTCTCTGTCTCTGTCTGTCTGTCGTTCTCTCTGTCTCTGTCTGTCTGTCTGTCTGTCTGTCTGTCTGTCTCTCTCTCTCTCTCTCTCTCTCTCTCTTCTCTCTCTCTCTCTCTCTCTCTCTCTCTCTCTCTCTCCATCATAGCAGCACTTTCTTCTCTCAGGGTTCTCCTTGCTTTCTGCCTCCACCAAACGGCTTTCATACCAATCTTGAACTCTGTCGTATGGTATGAAAAAATCATACTTGTCGTCGTCGTTTGGTGTGGTAAATATGTCCTTAAAAATAATTTTCGTTTCATGACAACGACAGCTGTGAACGTTGTTGTGTGGTAAATTTGTCCTTGCAGGTAATTTTCACTTCGTGACAAAAACAGCTGTGAATATCGTCATATAACGTGGTAAATTTGTCTTCGCAGATGATTTACATTTACATGGCTATCAGCTTTGGAAGTTGTCGCATGTTGTGATAGAATTGTCAAAGTACATGATTTTTCATTTCACAGCCAAAACAGTTTTGAACTTTTCGCACAGTATGGCAAATTTGTCCTAGCAGGTAATTTTCATGTCATGAAAAAAAGACAAACAAACAAACAGTTTTGAACGTTATCGTGTACTACGGTAACTTTGTCCCAGCAAACGATTTTCAATTCATGACAAAAACTGTCCTGAATGTTGACGTATCGAAAGGTAAATTTGGCCTTGCTGAGAATCTGTATTTCCTGACTTTTCACACACACACACACACACACACACACACACACACACACACACACACACACACACACACACACCAGCTGTGAACATTATTGTGTAAGTTCTCCTTTGCAGGTTTTAACAGGTATCTTTATACACAGGTAAGACACCTGTTGCAGAGCACGAACCATGCGCTTAGTCTTCTTTCTTTGCTTCCCTGTTTTCAGACTTTCCTGGCAATTGCTACACAATCAGTGTGTGGCTTGCTTCATCAGTTTTACAACTCTGGAAATATTAACAACTAATCGTCTGGTGTTTCGTTATACGTGGCTGTCTCGCAAATTGTGACTACTGGATATCTGGTACAGAGTGACAACCGGCAGTATGGCGTACACGAGACCTGGTTAGATGGTATAGAGTGACGAATGTTTGTGTCGTATAGAGACTCAACAATTCTGGTGTATAGTGACTACTGGCCGACATGGAGTGATAGTTACGTGTCTGGCATAGAGGGAAAAGTGGCTGGTATGGAACGGCAACAGGTTATTAGGTACAAAGTGATATGTTGTTGTCAACTGACTGTGTGACAAGATACGGGTAAAAGATAACAGGTCACTGGCCTGCTTAAAGAGCAGTATGTGTGCGTGTGCGTACGTGCTTGCATGCGTGCGTGCGTGTGCGTGCGCGCGCGCGTGTGTGGTGTGGTGTGTGTGTGTGTGTGTGTGTGTGTGTGTATCTGTCTGTCTGTCTGTCTGTCTGTCTGTCTGTCTGTCTGTCTGTCTGTCTGTCTGTCGGTCAGTCTGTCTGTGTCTGTGTAATAGATGGTTATGGGGAACTAAACTGAAATCATACGCTGAAACACATGCAGCCCATTGCTTAATAGAGTCTTCCTCCCTCAAGGGAAGAGATGGATCAGCAGTGAATGAGAGAGAGAGAGAGAGAGAGAGAGAGAGAGAGAGAGAGAGAGAGAGAGAGAGAGAGAGAGAGGAGAGTGTGTGTGTGTGCGTGCGTGCGTGTGTGTGTGTGTGTGTGTGTGTGTGTGTGTGTGTGTGTGTGTGTGTGTGTGTGTGTGTGTGTGTGTCTGTGTGTGTGTGTGTGTGTGGCATTTCCTGTTAAGTGGGGAGGTAGACGGGGAGGGGAGCGGGTGGTGGGGACAGACTGAGAAGGATGGAGAGCGTGGCTCTTGGCATCGTGAACCATCCCCGTTTTGATTGTTCATTTTTGTTCCATTCGTCTTGGCGTTCGCCGACATCAGAAGCGTCGTTTCCGGTGATTTACGTGATGGCTTCGACCTGATCCTGTTCCTCACAGTCAGTTCTGGGTCGTTTATTACCTCATCAGCACTCATGATTCAGCGTGGAATGCTTCATGGCTGCGCTTCCAGGAGCGTCGTGTAAAATCGTTAAACCGGTGCTGAACATTCCTTCATACAGATTTATTCTGTTTTGATTGTGTAGTCACAAGCCAAGAGTGATAGTCTCAATTCTGGATTGCTT
>JAFLJL010003511.1:12500-20315 GCA_018398815.1 Conus ventricosus
GCTGCTGGTGTTCTGAGGGTAATGGCCAAGCCAGCCTCACTTCCTGCGCTTAATTTGATCTTCAATGGGCTCTTGTCCGGCTCTTCTCCACAAGTCTTCATTTGTGACCATGTCCTGCCACCTGATGCGATAGATGTACCTCAAGCATCTGTTCACAAAGGTCTGCAGGCGGTGTGTCGATGACTTGGTGGTGCGCCACGTTTCACAGGCATAGAGAAGCACAGACTTCACATTTGTGTTGAAGATGCGGATCTTGGTTTTTGCAGAGATGGTGTGTGAGGTCCAGACAGTCGGAGCATCTTGAAAGCTGCGGATGCCTTGCCTATTCTTGTTTGGATGTCTTTGTCTGTGCCCCCGTCCTTGCTGACAATGCTGCCGAGGTATGTGAAGCTGTCGAAGTTCTCTAGGTCTTCTCTGTTGAGTACAATAATTTTTGTTGTCGTTGGCCTCATTGATCCTCATCACCCTGGTTTTTGCCTTACTGATCTTCAGTCCTGTTCGTGCGGCAGTACTGTCCAGGGCAGCGGTTTTCTCCTGCATGTGGATGTGACGGTGGGACAGGAGGCAACATCATCGGCAAAGTCAATGTCTTCCAGCTGGGAGGTCAGGGTCCACTGGATGCCTCGTTGATGGTCTTGTATCGTTCTTTCCATGATCCAGTCGATGGCAATCAGGAACAGGAACGGTGAGAGTAGGCAGCCCTGGCGAACGCCGCTCAAGATGTCAAATGGTTCCGTCAGGGATCCACCGTGTACCACTTGGCATGTTGATGGCTCATATGCTGCTCGGATGAGGTTTATGAACTTCTCTGGTACGCCATGGTGGGAAAGAAGCTTCCAGAGGGTTGGTCTGTCGATGCTATCAAAGGCCTTCTCGAAGTCGACGAAGGTGACATACAGGGGCGAGTTCCATTCCAGTGACTGCTCGATGATGATACGGAGAGCAGCTATCTGGTCTGTGCATCATCTTTCACTGCGGAATCCAGCCTGTTCTTTTCTCAGCCTCTTGTCGATGTTGTCCTTCAGCGCTCGAGGATGATTCTGTTGAAGACCTTCCCGGGGATGCTGAGCAGT
Source organism: Conus ventricosus (assembly GCA_018398815.1). Classification (NCBI taxonomy): domain Eukaryota; kingdom Metazoa; phylum Mollusca; class Gastropoda; order Neogastropoda; family Conidae; genus Conus; species Conus ventricosus. The sequence goes on from JAFLJL010003511.1 coordinate 13,574, forward strand.
GTAATGCCTCTCCAGTTCTTGCACTCCTTTAGGTTTCCTTTCTTAGGGAGCTTAATAAGGTATCCGTGCTTCCAGTCTCGGGGTAGTTCTTCGGTCTCCCAAACTTTCTTGAAGAGTTCATGAAGCATATTGATGGTTGCTTCGCTGCCAGTCTTGATTGCTTCTGGTGGGATATTGTCGGGGCCTGGTGCTTTGTTGTTCTTGAGGTGTCGGATGGCCTTCCGGATCTCTTCCTTGGTAGGGGGGTTGGTGTTGATGTCTAGTGGTGTCTCGGAGGGTGGTATGTCTAGTGGATCTGGTGGTGCTGGCCGGTTGAGGAGCTCCTGGAAGTGCTCTTTCCAGCGGTGCAACTGGGCATCTGGTTGGTGAGTGTGTTCCCGTCCTTGTCCTTCACAGGTGCCTCTGTCACTCGTTGACTCCCTGCTAACTTCCGTGTTATGTCGTACAGCTCCTTCATGTTCTTCTGTCCGGCTGCTTTTTCTGCTTCTTCTGCCAGGTGCTCTGCATAGTTTCTCTTGTCCTGTCTTATGCTTCTCTTCACTTCTTTGTTTGCTTCTGTGTGCAGTTTCTGTGCATCTGCCTTACTTGCTCTGGTCTTGCTTATGTTGACTGTTGCTTTCCTATCTTTTCTCTCTTTCACTTTCCTCAGTGTCTCTGCTGACATCCAGGGCTTGTGGACTCTTGTCTTCTTTCCCAGAATCTTCTCACATGTTTCACTAAGCACTGCCTTTGATTGTTCCCAGAGCTGTTCTACTGATGACTCTGCATCGACAAGGGATGCTAATGTGTCAAATCTGTTGGAAAGTTCCACATTGAAGCTGTCTTTTGTCTGCATATCTTTTAGCATGTCCACGTTTAATCTGTTCCCTGGCTTGTTGGTCTTCCTGGCATGTCTCTTCAGCTTGAACTTGAACTTCCCCACAACAAGGTGATGGTCCGATCCAACATCTGCCCCTCTCATTGCTCTGACATCCAGTTGTGACCTCCTAAAGCTGTTGCTGATACAAATGTGGTCAATCTGGTTTTCTGTGTGGCTGTCCGGTGAAACCCAGGTAGCTTTGTGGATGGTCTTGTGAGGGAACAAACTACCGCCAACTGTCAATCCATTGAAGACACAGAAGTCACAGAACAGCTATTCGTTTTCATTCATGTCTCCAAGGTCTTCCTTTCCCATGCTTTGTTCCCTATCACTATTGTCATTTCCGATCTTGGCATTGATGTCACCCATCAGATCAGTAGATCTCCTTTCTTCTTCTGGTTGATGGTGGATTGTAGTTTCTCGTAGAAGTCTTCTTTCAACTGCTTGTCTGCGTCATTGGTGGGTGCGTAGCATTGCACAATGAGTGTTTTCCGCACTTTGGTGTAGAATCTTGCGGTGATGATACGTGGTGACACAGCGGTCCACTCCATCAGTGCTGCCGCAGCCTGTCTGGAGAGCATAAGCCCGACTCCTTGGGTGTGTGGAGCTCTCTCTTCTTCATGCCCCGAGTAGATCAAGGTCTCCCAGTGCCAAGCCGCATCAATCCTGATTGGATCCATTTGGTCTCACACAAGCCTAACACAGCAAGGTTGTACTGCTGCATCTCTGCTGCAACCTGTGCAGTTTTCCCAGCCTCGTACATGGTCCGAACGTTCCATGTGCCGATCCGGTAGTTGTCTTGGGTGACAGAAGAGTCCTCGGCGAAGCAGCTTCCTTTCGGCTTTCACTGCGACGCTTCATACGCAATCTGGCTAGATTGTCTTCCTCTCCCAGGACATGCAAAGTTGACAAGTTTATCGTGGACGTTTCTGTAACTGGCCTTTTTTTTTTTACAGGCCGGGCAGTTAACCCTGCGCAAACCTATTATCCTCTAGGAGAGTGGTCCAAATTTCGTCTGGCTTCTCCCCCTTGACCTGTCCAGTATGGTTGCACCTATCTGGCATAGCTCACGGGATCGTAAAAGCACACAAGCCCACCACTACGACAAAGTAAAGGACCATGGTGAAGGTTGAAGTGCTTACCAACCAATTAAACGTGACAAATGACTGCAGCAACGAGCTTCGACCTATTGGTTCTCAGTAGTCAGGGCAAAAAGAAAGAAACAAACAATGAAGCAAATAAACAACGGAAAAAAGTAGTGTCTGTAAGCAAGCATTCGGTCGTAACGAAAACGATTGAAGGGCGATTTTGAAAGTAGAGCGTTGGAAAGAGGGGAGAGGAGAGGGAACGATGGGGTGAATAGGATGGCGTTAATTGAACACACATCAGATCCTTCACTGACCACAATGGGAATAATTGAGTTATGTGTTCTGAAGAGTAGTAGTAGTAGTAGTCGAAGTGGTAGCAGCAGCAGTAGCAACAACAGCAGCAGTAGTGGTGGTTGGTGGTGGTGGTGGTGGTAGCAGCAGTTGCAATTTTTGTTGATTGTTGTTGATATTGTTGCTGTGAATTTGCCGCTGCTGTTGTCAGTGCTTGGAGCTGCAGTTCAACAGAGCTACTGTCGCATTAGATATTCATTTTAGTTACACGCTTTTGAACTTTTCTGATTTTATAGGACATGAAGCTGGAGGAACGCGTGGAAGGAGACGGGGGGGGGGGGGGGGGGGGGGGAGAGAGAGCAACGTGTGTGTGGCCGTTGGGTGAAGGATGTCGGTTGAAGGGGAAGAAAGGGGTGGAGGGCAGGGGCGATTAAAAAAAACCAACCCAAACCGTTAACACGACCTATTACCGCGAGGCAAAGGAGACAGGAGAATCTGTGTGGCAATGGCGCCCTTTCCTACTGCGCTCCTTTGAGTAAAAAAAAAATTGTTTTTTTCCCCCTCCTACTTTAGCTGCTGCTCATCCGCATGGAAACTCTGTGGTGGATACCCACCCCCCCCCCTCCACCCTATTGTCCCCCAGGTCCTCTCCAGCCTGAACTGAAAGAGGGTACCTTCAAAATGTCCGTCCTCATCCCCCCCCTCCCCCCCCCCCCCCCCGTCACTCTTTCCTCCCGTCTAGGGTGATGCACAGTTTCCTTCGCTTCATTCGTGTTCGCATGGGAGAATCAGAAGAGGGACGACTGTTCTACAACATATGACGAACAATAGAACAAAACAGAAAAGGAAATCGCGTGTCACATCCACGTCATAGATTTGGTCTTCAAATCCATATTCGAAACACATGTTTACAAAATCCAAACTGCTTCCATATTTTGTGTGAGTGATTTTTTTTTTTTTTGTGCGCAAGTTAGGGCTATAGTTGTTTTTCGTATGTCATCTTGATCTATTCGTCTGCTTAACAATGGCAACTTTATCAACAATTTGTCTTATATTTTGGGTTCTTGTTCTTTTTTCAAATGCGTCTCTGGTTTTGCTGAGTGAAGCTTTCCGGGAATGCTTCCAGCAATTTCATTGTCGATAGTTTTTGGTTGCAGCGAAGCATTGTGGCGGTTTTTTTTAAATAGGCCGTCCGAGGAGGTCCTTATAGTTTTGTGGGCTTTAATAGCAGGATTGATGGACAGATAAAACCCGACAGTTTATATTGATCGTCTCTTTTTGTGATGTGCGAATTCAGAAGGATGGAATAACTGCCGTCTTCCCTCCCCGCTCACCTGAATAACTCTTCTCTCTCTCTCTCTCTCTCTCTCTCTTCCTCTCTCTCTCTCTCTCTCTCCTCTCTCCTCTCTCTCTCTCTCTCTTGCGTGGTGTGTGTGTGCGTGTGCGTGCGTGTGTGTGTGTGTGTGTGTGTGTGTGTGTGTGTGTGTGTGTGTGTGTGTGTTGCTGTTGTTGTTGTTGTTTTGTTTTACGTCTTTCCACATTATTGTGATATTAGACGAAAAAAATCGGAGCCGGGAGAAAAGGTTAACTCAACGAGTTAAAAGAGTTGAATTATCTACAACTATAAGACAAAAATAGAAAATCCACTTAATCAAAGAAAAAAAATCGAAACATAATTATAACTCCTGTGTCTCATCTCACCACTGACTGTTGTCTATTATTAGTATCTACCAATTGGACTTTTAGCTAAGTGCAAAAAGAAAAGATATGTTTCACTTGCTGACAGGAAAGCATTTTGAATAGGCTGTACAGATGTATTTGGAATGAATTCTTTCATTAAGGTACACAACAGAATATGATCAGTTGATATGCTGTGACCAAATGTGCAATGTATATTTTTGACATACTTTGTTTTTAAAAAAATCCAATTTTTGTCTACAGATCAAGAAACGTGTCTGTCGTCGACAATAAATGTTTTGATCATACTTACTTAATTTTTCATGAATATTTTTCATTTCATCGTGCAAATCAAAACACCTAGTTTCTCTTTCTATGAAATGAAAATTAGAAACCTATACTTTTTCTGCCGAAATATAGCACTCTTGCACTGACATAGAGAAGTTTTAAAAAAATGCGAATCTGATGATCGTTTTGCTCTTCTCTTTGCTAGAACATTGACCTTTTCATTATAATATAACCCACAGTGTGAGGTCAGCCAAAGAATTGTTATTTCAATGTCTCTGACTGAGAGGAAATGTACTAAATTATTTATTTCAGTGATAATCTCAGGTCGAACTTTTAATTTAAAATTCTTCATTGCAGTAAGCACTGACTTGGAATCTACACATAAAGCAGCTTTAAATAAATTTTGAGGGTAATCAACAACAACCTTTAAAGCCATAATTATGGCAGTTAACTCGGCAATGAATGTAGATTCGTTTTTTTTTCCGAGATAATAATACTTTTCTTTGATAAGGCCTTGGATAATGTATGCTGCACCTGCACGTTCATTGATTAATGATCCATCAGTGTATATCTTAAAATGGTTGGAATAGTGATCATGCAAATGCATTTTAATATTCGATAATAACAAATTAGTATTTTCAGCCTTTGTTAAATCTGTATGCTCAATATTAAAATGTGCTCGCGTTAGTTTCCAGGGAGGGACAGGAGACACAATAGGTCTTTTTTGCAATAGATGTTAGTTTGATATCTGAGGATTCTAAAATCGAGGAAGTATGTGTTCTTAGAGTCGTTTGAGATTATATATTTCTGGCCTTTTTGGGAAAATAAGTGTCCGATTTAATATTTATTTTGGGGCCTATATTGTTGTCCATAGTAGAACTTCTTATAACAAATTTGGTGCATGTAAGATTCCTATATTCTTCCATTGGAAATATCCCAGCAGCACTGTATGCTTTTGTACAAGAGGCATGGACTGGTAGTCTCATGGCTATCTTATATGCTTTGGAATCAATACTTCGAAGTTTTTTCAGTAAGTATTTGAGTGCACTGAAGAACACCTCTTGTGCATACGATAATTTTGATGTAACCGGTGCACTAGAAAGGTGCAAAAGAGTAACTGTGTCCTGAGCCCAAGCTTGCTAGCTAATAATCTTTAATAGATGTAAAGTTTTTCAAGCTTTTGTCAGAATATGCTCTGTATGAAAATTCCATGACAACTTTGATGCTAAATTTACTTCAAGGTATTTCACTATTTTTGTATATTTGATGAGTATGGCGTTGACTTGAAATAGGTGCAAATTAACTGGATCAGATCCAGTATCAAATAACATCCTGTGTGTTTTTCAGTTGATATTTGCAAACCATTTTCAGTCATGTAAGCAGAAAAGGTATTTAATTCTTTTTGATATAATTTTTTAATATAGTTTTGTGATCTGACAGATGTACATTTTTAATGTCACTTTCATCCATATGCATATGTCATCTGCATATTGGGCTAGTTCTATATTTTTAGTGTTTTTGTGGGTAAGTCGTTCATCAAAATACTAAAAAGTAAAGGGGCAATAACAGACCCCTGAGGAATGTCCACGTGTAATTTTCTTCTTGTAGAATATGAGTTCCCTACCTTGGTTCTAATATAATAATAAACCCGAGGTTTTCATATTATAATTACATACATCATCATTATCATCGTTATCATCATCATATCCTCATCCACCTCCTCTCTCGCTGTCTGTCTGTCTGTCTGTCTGTCTGTCTGTCTCTCTCTCTCTCTCTCTCTCTCTCTCTCTCTCTCTCTCTCTCTCAAGTTTCTCACTGTTTATGGGAAACTCAGATAACTTTGAATTTATGTATGCATCCGTGCCGTTAACGCTTACATCTGTGTCAGTGGTGCAACTCGTCATTCTCTCTTCAAAAGCGGCTTTGAGCAAAATCCAAGTCTACCTTGCGATGGAAGCATTTTCTACGAATCCACTCGAGACAAACAGTCTTGGACGGAATCCTGTTGTTACTTTCTTTCTTTCCTGCAAAATGTAGAAAAACAAAAGAGCACCCATCTTTAAATCATCCACTTGATAGATGTATATAGATATCTTTTGTATAGCTATCGTACATTAGTTATGCCGTTTATATATGGAAAAGGGCATGTTTATATATGTAACGCGCTTTTCTAACCCCAGAAAGCCACGTTGAAACGTGAAGTATGATCAAGAGGCTCACTGCTTAGAGAACTCTAACTTTAGGGCAAAAGCTTCAGCCTTCATGAGCAGCCGCAAAAAATATGTGTTAGCGCGCGCGCGCGCGCGCGCGCGCGCGTGTGTGTGTGTGTGTGTGTGTGTGTGTGTGTGTGTGTGTTGTGTGTGTGTGAGTGCATATTTTGTGCTTGTGTGTTTGAGTATGTCTGCATGTATATGTGAATATTTGCGTTCATCAGTTTGGAGTGTATATGTGTATTGTTGTGTGGTGTGTGAGAAAGAGAAGAGAGAGAGAGGGAGGAAGAGAGAGGAGAGAGAGGAGAGGAGAGAAGAAAGAAAGAAGA
>JAFLJL010003512.1:0-19969 GCA_018398815.1 Conus ventricosus
AAAAATGTTTTGACAATATTTCAAAACAAACTACATTATGTTACACAATTGATAGGTATTCCACACACTTATATCTATGTTACACTATTGACAGTATTCACACAACAAACTATATGTATTGTTACAACAAAAAATTGAATACCATGTCATTCACACAACAAACTTATATGTATTGTTACACAATTGAATCAGGTATCACACAACAAACTTATATGTAATGTTACACATATTGAATCGGGTATTCACACAACAAACTTATATGTAATGTTACACATATTGAATCAGGTATTCACACAACAAACTTATATGTAATGTTACACATATTGAATCGGGTATTCACACAAAAAAACTTATATGTAATGTTACACATATTGAATCAGGTATTCACACAACAAACTTATGTGTAATGTTACACATAATTGAATCAGGTATTCACACAACAAACTATATGTAATGTTACACATATTGAATCGGGTATTCACACAACAAACTTATATGTAATGTTACACATATTGAATCGGGTATTCACACAACAAACTTATATGTAATGTTACACATATTGAATCAGGTATTCACACAACAAACTTAATATGTATTGTTAACATATGAATCAAGTGTTCACACAACAAACTTATATGTAATTGTTACACATATTGAATCAGGTATTCACACAACATACTTATATGTATTGTTACACATATTAAATCAGGTATTCACACAACAAACTATATGTAATGTTACACATATTGAATCGGGTATTCACACAACAAACTTATATGTAATGTTACACATATTGAATCAGGTATTCACACACCAAACTTATATGTATTGTTACACATATTGAATCAAGTGTTCACACAACAAACTTATATGTATTGTTACACATATTGAATCAGGTATTCACACAACATACTATATGTATTGTTACACATATTAATCAGGTATTCACACAACAAACTTATATGTAATGTTACACATATTGAATCGGGTATTCACACAACAAACTTATATGTATTGTTTACACATATTGAATCAGGTATTCACACAACAAACTTATATGTATTGTTACACATATTGAATCAGGTATTCACACAACAAACAATGTATTGTTACACATATTGAATCAGGTATCACACAACAAACTTATATGTAATGTTACACATATTGGATCAGGTATTCATACAACAAACTTATATGTATTGTTTACAAAATATTGAATCAAGTATTCACACAACAAAAGTATATGTATTGTTACACATATTGAATCAGGTATTCACACAACAAACTTATATGTATTGTTACACATATTGAATCAGGTATTCACACAACAAACTTATATGTATTGTTACACATATTGAATCAGGTATTCACACAACAAACTTATATGTATTGTTACACATATTAAATCAGGTATTTGTGTAACAAACTGGTGTGTATTGTTACACATATGAATCAGGTATGTGTGTAACAAACTTACATGTACTGTTACACATATTGAATCAGGTATTCACACAACAAACTTATATGTATTGTTACACATATTAAATCAGGTATTCACACAACAAACTTATATGTATTGTTACACATATTAAATCAGGTATTCACACAACAAACTTATATTTTATTGTTACACATATTAAATCAGGTATTCACACAACAAACTTAAAATTTATTGTTACACATATTAAATCAGGTATTCACACAACAAACTTATATGTATTGTTACACATATTAAATCAGGTATTTGTGTAACAAACTGGTATGTATTGTTACATAATTAGATTGAAACAGGTATAACATACACCAAATCATCATAAATTGTTACTCCATATTGAAACAGGTTATGACACAGAAAAGCAGTGTTTTTTTTTTACAAATATTGAAACGGACGTTTACTGGTAAAAACGGTGTATAGTTAGTTTTCCACCTCACAGATCAGGTGTGTGTTGATTTCAGGTTCAGAAACGGTATTCATGCCATAAACCAGTGTTTTCAGGTACATAAAAGGGTTTTTGAGTGTAATAAACCAGTAATTTGCTGGTCTCAAGTACATAAAAGGGTTTTTGTACACAAAACCAGTAATTTGTTGGTGACAGGTACATACAAGGGTTTTTGTTGAATAAATTAATAATTTGTTGGTTTCAGGTACATTAAAGGGTTTTTGTATAATAAACCAGTGATTTATTTGGGGTCAGATACATTAAAGGGTTTTTGTGTAATAATCCAGTGTTCAATTGGTTTCAGGTTAAAAAAAAGGGTGTTTGTAAAATAAACCATGGTTTGTTGTTTTCAGGTATAGAAAAGGGTTTTTGTATAATAAAGCAGTGGTTTGCTGGTTTCAGGTACATAAAGAGGAATTCATGTAATAATAAACCAGTCTGTTACTTCAGCTACAGACACAGGTGCTTGTGGTATGAACTAGCAGTTTGTTGATTTTAAATATAGAAAAGGTATTCTTGTAAAACACCAGTATTTTGTTGATTTCCGTTACAGAAACAGGTAATTTGTGGAATAAATGGGAGATTTGTTGATTTCAGATGTGAAATGGTATATGTTGTCAAACAGGAGTTTGTTGATTTCAGGTACAGATACAGATATTCGTGTAATAAAAGCCGAGGTTTGTTGAATTCCGATTTGAAATGGGTATTTGTGTTACAAAGCAGTGGTTTGCTTATTTCAGGTACAGATACAAACGCATATAAATGTATAACTAGAGATTTTTTTTAAAATTTCAGATCTGAAAGGAGTATTCATAAAAATAAAGCAGCGGTTTGTTCATTTTTTAGGTTCAGATATAGGTATTCATGTAAACAAGCCAGTGTTTTGAAAGACGTGTTTGTGTAGTAAATTGGTGTTTTGTTCTTTAATTTCAGATACAGAAACAGGTATTCACGCTACAAAACCAGTGGTGCTCAGCAATGCTATTGAGTCACTCATTTCCATTGTGTGCTCAATGAAAATCATGAATGAAAAGCTGGAACCAAAGGAGAGGTTGTGAGTATTGGTGTACCGTCATCACTGACCGCTGCTCATGTTCATTTTGTTTTGCTTCATAGTAGTGTTTTCCAGGTCAGAGTCCCACTGTGAACATTCTGTTTGTCAGATTGTAAATTATTGGTGTGATTTTGAGACAAAAAGAACCATCATTGCCAAGGGGCAGAGAATCTTGGAACTGAACCTAAGAAAAGAAGAAAAAAAACACCCGAAGGTGCTGGGGAGGCCCCAGGAAAGCACTGTCTTCACCTGCCTTTAGACAGTTCCTGTACCACCCTTGGAGGCCTGCACTGTGTTGACGACTAAAAAGTCAACAGTGTGAAGGAAGAGAGGAAGAAAACAAAGAACTGAAGAAATACAGGAAAGAAAGCGAAAGTAACTCTGCACTTGTTCACTCCTGCCGTGGCCAGAAAGCACAAAGTTATCCTGGAACACTGCACTGTGCAAGCTTAGAAAGCACCCATAGATGGTAAGGTACTGTCATGAAACAGGTACATATCAGGGCCATTCAATGTATAAGGTGAATTGTCCTGTATAAGGACTTCTAATACAGGTAGAAGCTTACTTTTTTTTTCTTCATCCCAACAGATTATGCTTAAACTCTTGAAATGTCCTCCACTGTCACCCTTCTGTCAGACTGAAATGATGTCATCACCTGATTGATCATGGCTGGAGTCTTCATCTCTGTACGCCTGTCTGGCCTGTCTTCGTCACGAACACTGCTCTGCCTTCTCTGAATAATTCAGCTCATTTGTAGACATTTGTTTTTGGCTGAACATGCGTCCAGAAACAGCAGACATTCTTCTGTGAATTTCACTGTTCAGCTACCAAAAATTTTTATCACTGATATCCTGAGCATCGTTTTTGGTTGGGCCCTTTTTTATCATCTGAAAACCGAAAACATAATGAATGAAATGAAATAAATGACAGCAAAAAGAGTTTAAAAAGAAAGAAAATAATAGATAAAACGGTTTAAGCTTCTGTCTGTAATTAGAAGTCCTTATTTAGGACAACTCGCCTTATACAGTGAATGGCCTGCTTACCAGCAGAAAGCAAGTAGCTGCCCACCGCTGCTGGATATTAACGGGAAACAGCTGTTCAGGTAGACTTTTCTCCTCCGCCCTATCTCCCCCCTACCCTCCTACTCCCCTTTCCTGGGGAATGTTATATATCTGTCTGCTCAGTCTGTAGGAGGTCATTTCATGTGTTCTGCCACTCTTGTCTTCATCCTTTTTTTCTTTCTGTGCTTTTCCATGTTTTTTGTTGTTGTTGCTTCTTTCTGTCACGATCTGTATCAGCGCGGAAATCGTACAGACGCGCCGACGGCTCTGTATCGATTCGTGGCATCATTCCACGATGGGGTGTAGGCTTACCGGGCCATATATGGTAGTTGTTGGGTTCAGGAAGATGGTGGGGTGTTGGATACCTGTAGTTACATTCATATACTGGGTGTGCGTTTGCTACCAGGCACAGGGAGGGAAAGGATAAGTGTGGGGAGAGAGGGGTTAGCCTTCCGCTCTTGTTTTGTGTCGTGTGGAGTCCCGTTGCACGAAGTGTTGTAGAGTTCAGAACTCAGCAAGGAGTGAGTGCTGAGTCATCAGGCTTTAAAGTTTGGTGGGCCGGGTGGCTATCACTTCGGTCAAGTCCTTGGTGAAGAGCATTGGGGTTTTTGTTTTGGGTCCACTTTTGTGCTGTGGTCCAACTTGGTCGACAGGTGACCCGGGCCCTCGGAGCGGTCCTTGGCCGTCAAGTCATCGGTTTCTTGTGCGGCCCTGAGGTTCAGGGGCGGGGTGGCCAGCCGCATTTTTTGCACGTTCTTGTTGTGGCGGTGGGGCCAAATTTCCCACCATCCTGTGGCCCGTCACCGGCGGATCAGGGCAGCTTGTGGGGTGTGGGACGGCCATTGCGGGCATTCCTTCCTTAAATGCCCGGGTGGTCTCGCGGGCCGAAAGTCCCCTTCCTGCCACTCCCCACCCGCTGTCCCGAGGGTTGCCCCACCCTTTTCCCCCGTGGGCCAAAACCCCCTTTGCTTTTTCCTCCCAGCCGCCCCGGGCCCTGTACACCTGGCCTTTGGGGTGTCCCCCTTTGCGGGGGTGCCGTAGGGGCCAGTGTCTGTGTCGCCGCCAGGGTGTCACCGCGCTGTTATCGCCGGTGCGTGACTCCCTGATGTGGAAGCCAGGTTTCACGTCACTGGTCGCTGTGTCTTGTCGCCGTCATGTGTCACCGCGCTGTTATCGCCGTGCTGTGCTCCCCTGTGTAAAGGCCGTGGTCACGTCCCCCGGGGGGCCCGCGTTGGGGCGCCGTTTTTGTTCACCGCGCTTTATCGCCGGGGGGCTGGGACTCCACGTTGTGAAAGCCCGGTGTTTTCGTTGTGTTTCTCGTTTTGGAGGAGGTTCTCTGGCCCGCCCGTCTTGTCGCGTCGTGAAACAGTCAACATTTTCGTCGTGTGGCATGGTTTTTGTTTTTTTTTGTTTTTTTGTGTGGTGTGACATTGAAACACCCAAGACATTGGGTTTTGGATGTGCGTACATGAAGGATGGATGGTGTTTAAAAAAGGGAAATGACTGAAGGGGAATGTGTGCAGTGAATTATATGGTAAATGGATATAGTTAAGTAAAGTTAGTATAGTTTGGTTGTTGTTTTTTTTTTTTTGGGGGAATTGGTGTTGGGAAAAAAAAGTGTTTTTGTATTATGCTATGTGTAATCTGGGGGATCTGGGAAACACTGCACACCGTGACTGGAAAAAGGGGTTAAATAACTGGTTGTGGCGGCCTTGGCCGTAGGAACCGTGTGTCTCGGGCTGGGGCCCTGAGACGAATAAAATAGAAGATTCCGGTCATTGATTGTTGTGCGGGAATAAAATTGTTTTATTGTCAGTTTTTGTGTGGCGTGTTATGTGTTTAATGGGTTAGTTGTGGGAGGGTTTTGTTTTTTTTTACTCCGGCTTAGCGTTCCGGACAATATGGTGGAGATGGGGGATACCCTTGGGAGTTTGTGTTGGGTAGGTGGAAGGTAGTATAGGCAGGTCGGAAGGGGGGTGTTTTGGTCCATGTCCGTGTCGTGTGCTCGGTAGTTAGTGGAGGTTGGAGGCGCGTACCCCTAAAACAGGGAGGAAGGTACGTTAGTTTCCTGTCTAGCAATATGTTTTCCAGGCGTAGGACAGGACACTAATGTGGTAGAAAAGTGATGGTGCTGTTGTTTAGATATGGGTGCTTTATAGTGTTGGTTAAAAAAAACAAAAAAAAAAAAAATTGTCCAGATTTAGTGCGGCGTTTGGGCGTTTCAGGGATGGTGACTAGCAAAATAACCAGCTTTTCCCGGGGGTTGGATAGGGGTAGGCAAGTTTTTCGCCTAGTTATCCGCTGTTGGGGGGCTAAATCTACTGTGAGGTGTCGGGTGTGGCAGGTTGGAGTTTTGCCCATCCCTTTGAGAGGACGTTCCACTTTGAAGAGTTGGAGCCAGCGGGGGTGAGTCGGGTGATCAAATTGTCTTAAGGGTATTGGATTGTGTCGTGTGATGGTAGGGTCGGTACGTCAGCCTCGTCATACTAGGGCAAACCCTCAGTACAAACCCAGAGGACGTCAATGGCAGCTCGGAAGTCAAGCCTGAGAAGAATGCTGGGGGCACTGTGTCAGGAGGGCTGACATGGATGTGACTGAGCTGTATCGCCATTTTGGCAGGATAGGTTCAGAAATGGGACTGGCAGGGATGCTCTGGCCCGTTTGTTTCGGACTCGGTTAAGGTTGAACAAGAGAGAGAAGCTACTGAGCAGCAAAATGGCTAGGCTGCAACAAAAGGATGAGGAAGAGAGAATTCGACAGCAACAGAAGGATGAGGAAGAGAGGACGGCCCGTGAGGAGGCGGAATTTTCGACAGCAACGGAAGGATGGGAGGAGAGAAGAGCCCGAGAGTTTAATTGGACCTGAAGGTTCCCGGAGCAGCTAGGCAAAAGGAAGGGAGGAGGAGGAGAGGATTCGACAGGGGGCGGTTGGATCGGGAAGAAAGGGAGGCCAGGAAGAGGAGTTTACCTTGAAGAGATTCAGGTTGTAGGCGAGGCAACGTACCGTGAGCGTCTAATCGAGTTAAAGGGAGACAAGCACGTCCACCTAGATCCCTTAGGTAAATGGTGACGATGGGATACGTTTATTGCACACTTTGAGCGAGTCGCTGAGTGTGCAAATGGTCCCAGACGTCGTGGCCCACTGGGTCTGATCGCAGTACTTCGAGGGAAGGCAAGGGAAGCGTTCATGCGACTCAGTGCGGGGGAAAATTGGGTCCTATACGCGGTTAAAAGCGCTCTGTTTAACACTTCGCCTGGACGCCGAGGCATATAGGAAGAAGTTTCGGTCGGTGAGGAAGGATGCTGCTGAGACTTTGGTCAGCTGCTAGCAAAAATGAGGCGCTGGTTTTCCTTGTGGTGCACAGCAGCAGGGGGGATGAGAACGATGTGGGGGATGTAAAGGATCTGATCCTACAGGAGCAATTCTTCCACTCCTTAATCCAGAGTTCACGGTTGGAGGTGAAGCGAAAATGTCCTCAGACGGCAGATAGGGAGCTAGAGAAGCCACTGTGCTGGTTTGAGGCCAAACGCAGGGCGGGGAGGCTAAGCGGATCGGTCCAGAGGAGAGAATCCAGCTGATGGACCCAAGAAAGTCAAGGAGGGAGCCCACCGCCAGGTCAGATGCCCACCAGTCAAGAAATGGCGGGGAAGAATAGGCCGCAAACCCCAGGTCTCTGATGGTGTGTTACAATTGCAGGAAGCCGGGCATGTTGCTAGGAGGTGTCCTGAACCCGTGGGTTAAAACGCTGTCTGGAGTAGGAAAGGGAGAGCACGGGTCAGGCAGTGCCCACCTTATGTGGACCTTGGCTAACCAAGAGTACAACCCTCGTGTGGGGTTACGTCAGTGGGGTCCGCCAATGCATTACGCGACACCGGAGCAGGAATCCGTCGTTCCTGAGGGGCTGGTCTCGAGAGATGCCTACACAGGGAGTCTTACCGGTGGTCTTGGCGTCGTCTAAGTGCCAGAGTTTGTTGCCAGGGGCCCGTCGTGGATGCTGTCACCCCCTTTTTATCCAAGGCGATAGAGGTGTTAGTTATGTCAGCCCCGTGGGGAGGTGCTGATAGGAACTTTGCCAGGAAGAAGGAGATTCGGGATGGACGAGAGTTCCCGTGTATGCTGACCCCACACTGGTCAGTGCTGTAGTGACCAGGGCCCAGGGGAAAAGGGAAACCGCAAGGGGTGTTTCCTCTCCCGGGTGAAGGAGACGGTGCTGGATGTCACACCAGAGAGGTTGACCCATTGCAGGACAGGGATGACACGTTCAGTAAGGCGAGAGAGGCTTGCCAGCAGGGCACCGTTTTCCAGACCAAGTACGGACAGGTCCAATTTTCAGGAAGGCTGGAGTGCTGATGAGGAGGTATCGGGGGCCACGGGAAAACGTCACCCAGGTGTGCGTACCCGTTGGGGTTACGTTGTCTGTGATGGCTCTGGGGCACGACATTCCGATGTCGGGTCACCTGGGACAGCAAAGACTAAGGATCGGTGTTTGGGAATTTTTACTGGCCAGGGAGTGCGCTGATATCTGTCGTTATTGCCAATCTTGTCGGGCATGTCAGAGGACGGTGGACAGGAGGCACCTCGGACTGCAGCAGCGCCACCCAGTGCAGCACAGGGTGGGCGGGGTCCCTGGAGGGGGAGGCACTGGGTCCGGACGAGATGGAAAGATGTGGGCCCAAATGAACTAAACCGGGCGTGAGAATGTCGCGGTGATTACTTAAGCCGATATTGAGGGGTTCCAGGTTGTATTTCCCCGGGAAAGTCGAGGTGACTCGGATGCTGATTGCATTGGAGAGGAAAGTTCGTTGGTATCGCCCCTAGGGGTTCAACAGGAAAGCGATGGAGACCTTGGCAGGAGGGTTAATAGTTCGATCGGTGTAGTCGTGTTTTTGTTGATTTAAAAAAAAAAAAACAAGTTTGTGGTTAAAATCTTGGCAGGACGGTTAATAGTTCGATCGGTGTAGTCGTGATTTGTTGATTTTAACAAAAACAAGTTTGTGGTTAAATCTTTGGGAGGGGGTATTGTCACCGATCTGTATCAGCGCGGAAATCGTACAGACGCCCGACGGGTCTGTATCGATTCGTGGCATCATTCCACGATGGGGGTGTGGCTTACCGGGCAAAATATGGTATTGTTGGGGTTCCCGAAGGATGGGGGGGGTGTTGGAAAACCTGTATGTTACATTCTATACTGGGTGTGCGTTTGCCACCAGGCACAGGCAGGGAAAGGATAAGTGTGGGGAGAGAGGGGGTTAGCCTTCCCCTCTTTTTTTTGTGTCGTGTGGAGTCCCGTTGCACGTGAAGTGTTGTAGAGTTCAGAACTCGCAAGGATGAGTGCTGAGTCATCAGGTTTAAAGTTTGGTTGGGGGGCCGGGTGGGTATCACTTCGGTCAAGTCCTTGGTGAAGAGCAGTGGCTTTTGTCTTGGTGCCAGCGTTTGTGCTGTGGGTCCAACTTCGGTCGACATGGTGAGCCGCCCTCGTGAGCGTGTGCCTTGCCGTGCAAGTCATCTGTGTTTCTGTGTGCTGCGACCCTGAGTTCCCGGTGCTGGGGTGGCCAGGGCCCCAGTTGTTGTCACGTTCGTTTTTGTGGCAGGTGAGGGCGCAATTCCCACCATCCTGTGGCCCGGTACAACCAGGCGGATCAGGGCAGCTTAGTCCGGGGCTGTGGACGGCCAGTTTGCGGGCATTCCTGTCCTTGACTGTCCGGTGGGCGTCGCAGGTGCCTGCAAGTACCCTTCCTGCCATCCCCACCCTGCTGTGCCGGACGGTTGTCCCAGCCCTTTCCCCGTCCGGTGCTACCAAACCCTTGCTTTTTTCCTCCCAGCCGACCGGCCTGTTACAGCCCTGGCCGTTGCTGGTGTCACCTTTGCTGCTGGTTTCCGTAGCTGGTGCCACGTCGTCTGTGTCGCCGTCAGTGTGTCACCCGCTGCTGTTTACGCCGGGGCTGTTTACTCCACTGATGTGGAAGCCAGTGTGTCACTGTCACTGGTCGCTGTCGCTGGTGTCGCCGCAGTGTGGTCACCGCTGCGTTATCGCCGTGCTGTGACTCCACTGATGTAAAGGCCAGTGTTTTCACTGTCACCGGGCGCTGTCGTCTGGGTCGCCGTTAGTGTGTCACCGCTGCTGTTATCGCCGGTGCGTGACTCCACGTTGTAAAGCCGGTGTGTTTACTGTTGTGTCTTCTCGTCTTCGGCAGGCAGGTTCGTCTGGTCACCGTCACCGTCGTTGTCGTCGTCGTGAGACCCGTCAAAATTGTCGTCGTGTGGCATGGTTTTTGTTTTTTTGTTTTTTTGTGTGTGTGACATTGAAAACCCGAAGACATTGGTTTTGGATGTGCGTACATGAAGGATGGATGGTGATTAAAAAGGGGATGACTGAAGGGGCGAATGTTTCGCAGTGAATTATATGGTAAAATGGATATAGTTAAGAGAAGTTATTTTAGTTTGGTTGTTGTTTTTTTCTTTGGGGAATTGGTGTTGGGAAAAAAAAAAGTGATTTGTAATATGCTATGTGTAATCTGCGGATCTGGGAAACACTGCACACCGTGACTGGAAAAGGGGTTAAATAACTGTTGTGGGGGGCCTTGGCCGTAAAGGAACCCGTGTGTCTCAGGCTGGGGTCTGAGACGAATATAAAGAAGTTCCGGGCATTTAATTTTTGTGTCGGGAATAAAATTGTTTATTGTCAGTTCTTGTGTGGCGTGTTATGTGTTTAATGGGTTAGTTGTGGGAGGGTTTTGTTTTTTTTACGTCCGGCTTAGCGTTCCGTGAACACTTTCATGCTTGGAATGTCTCACCTTCCATCAAGTGATGGGAAGCCTGTGGGGGGGGGAAGGGGGGAGGGACATACCCTGACCCACCATATTTCATGCCTCACAGGTTACAAATCCCACCATTAAATTGGACCATTCATCACATGGGATTGATGGGGTGGGAAAGACACGGGATTGAAATAGCCAACAAAGTCAACCTGATGCTCATAGCTTTGGGCCAGTTACATAGTAAGTTCACAGCCAAACGTGGAGTTTGAACAAACTCCCGAACTTGTTTGACCAGTCCATCATGGCTGGTCGCAGTGTTTTTCTGCTATGATGACAATGTCGCAGTGTTGTCTGCTACGATGACATGTCGCAGTGTTGTCTCTATGATGACAGATTTTCGCAAGGTTGTCTGCTATGATGACAGATGTCGCAAGGTTTTTTCTGCTATGATGACAGGTCACAATTGCCTCTATGATGACAGGTACAGGGTTGTCCCGCTATGATGACAGATGTCGCAAGTTTCTCTATAACAGAGCCAGGGGTTTTCTGCTATAGACAGATTCGCAAGGTTGTTGCATGAGACAGTGTCACGGGGTTGTCTGCTATGATACAGATGTCGCAAGGTGTTGCTATGGACAGATGTCACAAGGTTTTCTCTTAGACAGATGTCCAGGGGTCTGCCGTGGTGACAGATTCACTGGGTGTTCTGAGGTGAGAGTCACAGTGGTGTTCGGTACGGGAATGTCCGTGTTGGTCCCGAGGTACAATTCACAGTGTTGTGTCTGCCATGTACAGTGACAGTGGTGTGTCTGAGGGAATTTCCCGGTGTGTCTGTCGGTGACAGATGCACAGTGTTGTGTTGGAGGTGAAGATGTCACAGTGTTGTGTCTGCCATGGTGAAGATGTCCAGTGTTGTGTTGCCATGTACAATTCCAGTTTGTGTCGGAGGTGACATTCACAGTGTTGTGTGTGAGTGACATGTTGCAGTGTGTGTCTGGTATGGAGATGTCACGTGTGGTCTGTTGGGATGTCACAGTTGTGTCTGGTATGTGACAGTGTCCAGTGTTGTGTCTGGTAGTGAGATTCACAGTGGTGTGGGTTTGGTTGTGAGTTTACAGTGTGTGTCGGTTTGGGGACAGATGTCACTGGTGTGTCTGTATGGACAGTTCACAGGCTGTGTCGCTGTGGTGACATGTCACAGGCTGTGTCTGGTATGTGACTGTGCGTGTGTGTCGCTGCCACGGGTGTAAGCAAGTTTCTTGTTTGGTCAGGGAGTTACAGCTGCAGGACCAGCGTGAATGCGTGAGGAAAGGAATGTTTCTGCAGACCGCTCCCCACCAGCCAGACGCACGTATTCGCAACGATTCCGTGCATAGCTGGTTGCACAAGCGTCGGCAAGGTTAGCGCCATTACAATGGGGCTGGTTGATAATTGTTATGTCATGAAAATGTAATAATCTGCACTATGAGATGCTGAATGGCGAATTCCAACAATGTTTTAATACAAACTCGATGGTTATTTTCTTGTAAACATAGATGCCCAGAAAGCTTGTCGCAAGTGTAGGATATTTGACATGTCAACAAACAAAATTGTGCAAAATGCGTCATCCTTTTTGAATTAATTTCCATAGTTAGTATACACATTTGATACGCTCTGCTCAACTACGCCAAAAATATGGTTACAAATTTGTAAGCCTTGTTGTTGCCTTCACTAAGTGTCTCAAAAGAGGAAAGTAAAGCTGGGCGTGTGACATGTCACAGTCGTTCTGCTGGTACATGTACGTGCTGTGTCTGCTGGGTGACATGTCACAGTGCTGTGTCTGCTGTGGTGACATGTCACAGTGTTGTGTCTGGTATGGTGACATGTCGCAGTGCTGTGTCTGCTGTGGTGACAGAATGACGCCGAGCTGCTGGTTACCAAGGCAGGACGGGCTTTGAGGCAGAAGTGACAGCTGATCTGCCCCCCGTCATGGCGCGCCTGTGGAAAGATCCCAAGGTGCAAGACTTTGTCCGTCAAGAAGCAAAAAATCTGCAGCTGGATTCAGGAGTATGGTAAGTTTTCCTCTTGCCTCTGTTGCTTTAGGATTGGATTTGTAAGTTCCTGCAGTGGACTGCGCAGTGTGGGAGGCATGTGGGTCAGAGCCGCATGGGACTGAACAGGACATGGGTTGGGCGGCTTGGAAGAGTTGAAAGGGGGGGGGGGGGAGAAGAAGGGTAGAAGTGGGGAAGGTGTGATTCTGGAATCTGAATTATTGTTTTCTTAACACAGGTGCTCACATTTGTTGCGTTTACATCCACTTCTACAGACAGGTGTGGGTGTTCAGATGGAACACGGATGACTACCAGTTTGTGAAAGGAATTCTCCAGAAAAATGTTAAGCACCACACTATCAAACTTATTTCTCCATCCATAAGATTGATAAGTCAAAATTCAAATCTGAATCAGACCGCATGATAACATCTGGTATGTCTCTGTCTGATCCAAACGTTTCCCTCTGCAACCTGCTCGACAGACACGCCTCCCAGTTTCTTTTCGACACAGATCTCGGATAGCAAGACTTGAAGGGAACTCTCCCACAACAGGAACCAAATTCTGGCAAAATGAAGACTGTTGTATTTCCCACCAACGTAGATCCCTCAAAACTTCCTGATATCTTTTGAATTTTTTTTCCGAAACAAAATCATCTGTCTGAAAATGCATTTGTTTCCTCTAGTCCTTCACAAGTAACATCCATTTACTCCGGCCCAACTTTGTCCGAGTTTGAACCGGTTACCACTCAGTTTGTGAAAGAGATTCTCCAGGAAACTGCAAAAAAAAAAAAAAAAAAAAAAATCATGTGAACTTGATCCTGTCCCATGTTCAGTAAATGTCTCCCGTGGATTTTTTTAGCTCAGATACATACAGATAGGCTGGATGTTCACAGCTGTTGAAGGTTCAGTATGTTAAATCATTAACTGAACATAAATGAGGACATTACCCATTTTAATCAATGAACTGAAGATAAGTAAAGACCTGACATTAATCCATTGACTAAAGATGGATGAAGACCTGGTTCATTAGTGTATTAGCTGGAGATAAATGAAAACAATAGCACATTTATCCTTGGACTAAAGATAAATGCAGGCATTGGACATTAAGCCTTTGACTAAAAGATAAGACCCTCTACACTGATGTATACTTGTAGCATTAAAAGATGTATGAAAGATCAATGAAGGCATAGTTCATTTTTCATTGACTGCAGATAAGTACAGAACTGTAGGAAAGGTACATTATTATATCAACTGAAGATAAAGGGTACATAAATTATTGACTAGAGATAAAGAAAAGCTGTAACATCAAATTCACAGTTGCATTGATCCATCAATTCAAGATGAAGATTGATACATAAACTCATCAGCTAAAGATAAATAACCCCATATATTAATTGACGAGAGATAAATGAAGGCCTGGTACATTAATTCATCAATTAAAAATAAAGCTTTTAAAATTATCTCATTAGCTGATTTTTAAGGTAACAGAACTGAAGGCCTATTATATTATCTTATTAGTAAAGATAAATGAAGATCCAGTGCATAAATTCATCAGTTAGAGATAAACAAAGTCCTGGTACATTAATTCATCAGCTGAAGATGAATGGAGGACCAGATAAGTCTTCTTCTTCGTCGATCACCACGTTAGATGGATACACCAGTCTGCCTCGCAAACGCTGCCGTCCTCTCCAGGGCTGCCTGCCGCCATGCAGCTTCTCGTTCAGGGCCTTTGCCTCAGGCCACGTTTCGTTCCTCAGGGCGTCAGCAGATGGCAGTGCTGCAGGAGATGTTCGTTTGTCATAGCAGCTGTATGGCATGGGCACATCTCTGACTGTCCGATTTCATCTTGTATACAGATAAGTAAATTCATTGACTCAAGATGAGTGAAAGCGTGATCTGGCTAATCCAGTGAATGAAGATCACTAGCAGCTTAATAATAAACATCAAGTTTAATTGAGCAAAACCAGTGATCTTTTATTGATTTTCCTGCTGGTTCTGTAGTATGCTTTAGACAACATTTGTTGCCTGAAAAAAAAACCCAAAACAAACAAAACAAAACCCAAATAAACAAAGAAAACCCAGGGGGAAATGCTTTTTTATTTATTTATTATTTTTTTTGGCTGTCCCAACCTCTGTGCCACCTCAGAGGTAGGGGCACCCACGCCGCTCTTTCCGACACCCCCGTCCACAGCCACAGCCGGGTCGGCCCCGCCGCAGCCCCAGCACCGGCAATCCACAGGGAGCAGTCAGTGTCAGGCCGTCAAGAGGTAACCCACCGGAGGAGAACACTGCACTGCTGCTGAGTCACTTGGGTGGGTTCAGTGGTGCCTGTTCTGATCTAACATACCAGGACACCACCTACTAAGCCCCCTACTGACGACAATAATTGCTTAGTCAGGGAGCCGGCGTGAGTGAGCTGTCCCGGAGGGCGCCACCACGTCCGACCAACGACAGCCCCCAAGGACTCGCCGATACAGGTGACCCTGACGAAACCAAACCAAGGCCACAGACGTGGAAGGACATCGAAAATGAGGTCACCATGAGAGCAGGCATGAAGGGCCACAGACCCTGAGACATCTTTTTTTTTAAATTTTTAATGCTGACGGATGAGAATGAGGATGATTAAGATGAGCACGGATTTCCATTTGGGTCTGAGACTACATGACAGGGCTGTACCTAACGCTTTCCTATCATAATATATCCCGGCGTCACCCAGGCCCAAGAGATACAAGCCCTGCATGTTGGTCAGGAAATTTGAGCAACACTCTCAGAAACGCATCCATTAAGAGGATGAAACTCGACTGGGGTGGTCCCAGTCTTCCCAACTGAGTCCACAGCAAACTCAACTCTGGTAGGAGCCGGTCGTGCAGAAAAACCCACCATGACTCTGAGGGGATCGAACCCACAACCTCCCAGCCGGGAGTCCGCAACGCTAACCACTTCGCCACGACGGCTGGGAAATGATTCCTTTCTTGTAAAACAGCAAAGCGGATTAGTACCCAAGCAACAGGCACCCACTTCTCAGGAGGGTAGGGGACAGGGCGGGGGGGAACCATTTGCTGGGCAGCACCAAAGTTTTCGAAGCTTATTTTCCCTCCATGCAGCCCTTTGGTGTGTTTACACCTTTTTAAAAGAAAAAATGCATTTTATTCAGCTGTGGCTCTCAGTCATTGAGCTGACTGTATAAACGCTTGATGGTTTCAGTTTCCTGAACTCCCTGGACAAATTACTGCCCCTGACTACAAGCCCACCAAAGAGGATGTGGACAAGGCCTGGGTGAAGGTGGCCGATCCCGGGGAAGACTTCCTTCAACTTTCAGGCTCTTCATCAAGGTTAGTAAGCTCCTTTAGCAGTGCTGTGTTGGGGCACCTTTCAGGCTGTCCTCAGAGGTTAGTAAGCTCCTTTAGCATGCTGTGTTAGGGCACCTTTCAGGCTTTCCATAAGGGGTTAGTAAGCTCCTTTATCAGTGCTGTGTTAGGGCACCTTTCAGGCCTTCATCAGAGGTTAGTAAGCCCTTTAAATCAGTGCTGTGTTAGGGCACCTTTCAGGCTTTCCATAAGAGGTTAGTAAAGCTCCTTATCAGTGCTGTGTTAGGCACCTTTCAGGCTGTCCATCAAGGTTAGTAAGCTCCTTTATCAGTGCTGTGTTAGGGCACCTTTCGGGCTTTCCATAAGAGGTAAGTAAGCCCTTTATCAGTGCTGTTTTAGGGCACCTTTCAGGCTGTCCATCAGAGGTTAAAAAAAGTTCCTTTATCAGTGCTGTGTTGGGGCACCTTTCAGGCTGTCCATCAGAGGTTATTTAAGCTCCTTTATCAGTGCGTGTTAGGGCACCTTTCAGGCTGTCCATCAGAGGTTAGTAAGCTCCTTTATCAGTGCTGTGTTAGGGGGTCTAAATTGGCCGCATGGTCAAGCACCTGGCCACTTTAGGAAGCTGGCAGTCGGGTCTTTCTGCTCTCTTCATATCTTGGCTGGAACTAAGAGCTCCACAGTTGGTGAGGTTTCTGTGTACGACTTTTAACTCTCCTCAAAAGGTCCACGGTAGCTGGCCCACCGGTGACATCAACTAACCTTACATCCATAGTGCTAGCTACTACCGTACACAGGTGTTGCATACCGACCTTTCTTAGGGCTTATAAATTGAATTTATGTTTGTTAAAGTGCATGCACACAGGAAGAAAGATGACACATCCCCCCAAACTTGGATTGGGGGCATGGAAAGCAGTGATTGAGCTAGAAAAACCAAAAATTTTTCTGTTGAATATTAACATGGATGGATGTGACACCTTTTGGGGCTAGCTTCTGGAGATTTTGGAAGCGATGAGGAAGTTTTTGAGGAGTTCATGCTTGATGTGGCTGAAGCTGAGTGAAGACGAATACTAACGGATGAAGAGACAGCAAGGTTAGTGAGGGAGCTTTAAAATACCAACTCTTGGATTCAGACTTTGAATCTGATGAAGATGAAGTGGAGACAATCCAAAAGTGGGTGTGTACAACCACTTTAGCATGGTTGAAAGATTTTAATCCTGAATTTGGGGGAAATGGTCCACAAAATGGCAGTCCTCGGCAACTGAACAGATAATTTCTGCAGTTGTTGATCCCATTGACTGAAGTTTTGGTAAAGAAAGACCCTTGGACACTCTTCTGCCACCTTCAAATTTTTGAAAGAAGAAACCCAAAACTGGAGAGGAGATTGACAGCATTTCCTTTCTCTACTGTGCGTATGTAAATTTGACTTAGGAGTTATGAATTCATACCGGAAGGTTGTTATGATTTTTCTGATAAAATCCTTTAGGGTTTAGACATCAAAGCCTAGGAACAGGTTTTAGAATATGATTTCATTTCTTTAAAGCTACAATCAATCAAGTCCGATGCAAAAGGGTGATAGGCTCACAATAAAGATGTCTGAACTTCTGTTAATATTTGGCAAGTGTTACACCCAGGTAGAAAATTTCTTGGTAAACCTTGGTACCATTCAAATTCTGAACGTATCTCTCAAAGCCTCACAAGGGGTCAAGTTTTGGGCTCTGTTGGTCAGTCATCCTATGAGACCGCAGTTGTACACTGGCAGGGTGATCAGGCAGCCTGCACTAACACTTTAGGCTCACAATGGGCCTTGCAATTCTATATTGGATTCAAAATCATCCTATGTATGGACCTGGTAGTTCTATATGGATTCAAATCGTCTATGTAATGGACCTGGCAGTTTCATATTAGATTCAAAATCATCCTATGTATGGGGCCTGGCAGTTCTAATTGGATCAAAATCATCCTATGAGATCTGGCAGTTCATATTGATTCAAAAACGTCTTTTGTTGACCTGACAGTCTATTTGGGTTAAAATCATCTATGTAGACCGGCAGTTGACCTGGCAGGGTGTCAGCACCTGCACTAACAGCTCAGCTGCACAATGTGACCTGGAGTTCTAACACTGGCAGGTGAAAAGGCCGCCGCACCAACAGCTCAGGGTGCACAAAGTGGACTGAACTTTCCCCCAGAACCCCAGCAACAGCAGCACAGACCCCACCCTTCCGTAATCGTCCGTAATCTACGAAATTAAACCCCCCCATTACGGAGGATATTTTTTCCCTGCCAAAAAAAAGGAAAAAAAAATTTAAAAACTACGCAAATTCCAGACTCGAAAATTTTTCGACTGCAGACCTTCCGAGACCACAATAACTCCCTTGACTCAAGCCGAAACCACAGATGGTTGGGAAAATTTCGATTGGGCATTGGGGGCTGTGGGGCCCAAACGACGCGCCATCACTCTGGCCGCCAAGAAGCCTTTTTACAGCCATTGAAACAAAGTTTTAAACCGTTTTTGCCGGCGATTGTGAAAATGGGGAGAAATCTTCAAACATTTGCAGAAACCGACGACAGGGTTGAAAACCACGTGCCCCAACGGAAGAAGGGGAAGAAGCAAGTGTTCCAATAAATACACCGGACTTTGGGCCTTTCTTTGCAATCCAAAAAACATGGCCTGGTTTTTTATACGCCGGTGCAATTCAACTTCTCCATCGGACTGGGGGGGGGAAATGACGCAAGCCCAATCTCGGGGAAAAGCCAAAGAAAACTGCCAGTGCCTCCAGTCAAAACACATCGTTTTTTTACGAAAACCAGCGGACAGCCGTCAACCCACACAGGAAACCCAACCAGAAAAACGTTGTGTGAGCTGATCTGCGGAAACAACTTGTCCCTGAGCTGTCTGACAAAATTGCGAAAATGAAAGGATGTTTCCAGACTCACAACTCTCAGGCACAAACAAGGCTTTGCAACACACCACACACACACAACCCCCACACACACACACAACACACACAACCACACACACACACACATTTTTGTAGTTTTTTTTTTTTGGGGGGGGGAGGGGGGTTGTACATTAGGGTTCTTCATCAGGGGGTCATCTGGGTGACTGCTTTTAATTCAAACTTCAAGTAAATCACCTTTTGAATTGACCTGAAACTCCCGTCCGAGTCTGCATCAGCCAAACATCCCAAGGGATTTAATTCTGCTTTGTTGTTTTTGTTCCTTTTTTTCTGTTTTTTATTTTTTGTTAAAATTAAAAAAGTAGTTGGGGTTTTGTACACATTATTTTTTCAAAATCCGTGATTTAAAACCCGTGGGAAATTTCGAAGGAAAATGCAAAATTTTTGAAAAACCCCTTTGGGTTATTACTGAGACAAACAGAGGAGGGAGGTTTGGGAGCAGCTAGCACCCCTAAACGGCGGGTGTTGGGGGCAAAGTTGTTTTTCCCCTGGGCACACCGAAACTGAAACCCGTAGTCTGAAACACATTTGGGGGGGAAAGACGTTAAAGAAAACCCACACCACGAACCCGGTCACACGCTTCTGGACAACGTTTTTTTGACCTCAGTTTCATGAGGAAACAAAAACAGTCAGCGGGAAAAAAAAAGCATAGGGGGAGGGTTACTTGTGTGATCAGCAAATATGGATGATATTAAAGCACCACAGGTATTTAAGTGGGAAAAAGCTGTTCCTGGTAAAACCCTTAAACACCTTTTCAAACATGGGCTGGAAAGCATTGACCCAAGGTCTTGACATCACCTCAGATCAACAGTTGGGGCCCCCGGGATTCATGGCTTCTTTAGGATGCGCAAAGCAGAGACCC
>JAFLJL010003513.1:0-19819 GCA_018398815.1 Conus ventricosus
GGCAAAACCAATTTTGACATTTTTCCCCCCTTTGCGCCCTCTGCCACTTTCCACATACCACATGTCGAAGACGCTCGCAGGTGCATCGCCACCGACATTTCCGGGCTGGGCATCCTGACACCCACGTTGTGCTGCTCAAGCGCTCTGCACGACAGCGCTCGCACTACTTTCAACCCTCCGCAAGCCTGCGCAGCACAACGTGCACATCGTGAGCATCACCAAGCTCCCCCACCAAGCAAACATCGTGCACCCGCTTTGGTCGCCATGCTTTCGTAGACGATTTGCAAGGTACGACGCGTGCACGAAGAGGAAGCACACTTGAAGCGCAAGCTGTCATCGATGCAGCTCCACCATCGCTCCCCAGTGCTGCACACGAGCAGCTCTCGAAAATGCCGCCCTTCACGGCCGAGGTGAGCAGCCCGTGACCAGCGAGGCGCGTGCGGCCGATGGCGTCAGTGACGTCACCAGCGATCTCAGGGGGAGGTTTGCGGCTAAAGGCGCCACGCCTTGTGTGATTTCTTCTGCACGTACTTGTTCTTGCGCCGTGCGATGAGCTCCGCCACCGCCCCCTCGAGCGGACAGCCACTCGTCGGGTCCGCCCCGTGGGGGCCTGCACCGCGCCGTCGAAACTGCGTGCTGGTAGCAGCGGCAGCGGCGGCGCTGCTGTTCCGCCAACTGCGGCGCTTCTTTCGTAGCCGGCAGCTCCACAGCCGCGGCGGCAGCACGAGGAACCGACATCACGTCTGTTTTCTGACGGCGGAGTGGGGGCACCGCCGCCAAAATCGACGGCACTAACCGATCCTCCAGCCGGAGCCTCATGGGAGGCGAGCATCGCGAGGTTGCTTGCGCGCCGCGCGCATCGCCGCCACTACTGCCGGCGGCCGCTTCGACGGCCCCGTGCCCTCGTCTACGGCAGCGGCGGCGTCGCTCTCGGTTCGCGGAAGCCGAAGGCGCCGGGGGCGCTGTTGCTGTCCGCCACTCGGCTGCCGAGCGCGCCGTCCTGCGAGCCCCCAGCATACTCTGCTGCTCGCCGCGCAGCACTTTAGAGTAGCAGCACAGCTTGGCCACGAATGTCTGCACCGAACAGCGCAAACCGCTGCCCAAGCATCGGCATCACAACAACGACGTGTGGCAACGAAAACGGGGTCACCGCGCCGCTGGCGCCACCGCTGCCGCCTTCGTCCAGCACAACGGGAGCTGCAGACCGTACCACCGCCATGCGCCGCCGTCGTTTCCCAGTCAGCATGGCCAATGTACTATTTTTCGATGCTCGTAGCCACGCCCCCCGCCTCGGAATGTTTTGATATACGGCGTTAACGCTGCCGCATTCGGTACGCGCATGACTGTGATGCCGTCGGGCCGGCCTCTGTCGCACCTGAGGCCACCTCTCGAGCTGTCGTCGGCAGCTGCACTTGAACCCCAGCGCCACCATCAGGCCGACTCGCACCTGCAGGGAGGCAGCGACAAAGATGCCACCACGTCCAGGAAAAGACGCACGATGCATTTTCGTGGGAATTCGCTCCATCCATGCGCTCCAAGCGTGGATTGAGATGTCAATCAAATGTGACCAAAAACACACGCACAGTGACGCATGCCCGCGGGTCTTCGAGACACGCAGCAACCGTCCTGACACTTGGATAATTCCGTGATATGCTGCGAGCTATCATGCGATGCTGTGGCATGTGATACACAGCCTCAGACAAAGCACGAGTCAGTTAGGAGGTCCGGGGCCGCACAGACGCTGATTCAATTCAGTTTAGTCCCATGCAACATCACAGCTGCGAATCAGTAATCACGGGGCGCGCCTGGAGGTCCGGGCAGGCCAGAAAAGAGCTCCGCTGACGTTACCGCTACGGGGCGAGCGCTGCCAGCTGCTGCATGGCGCCTCGTGCTGTGCCGCGGCATGTCGCACACGTACGCCGCGTCACCCTGCGTCCCCTGCGGGCGGTGGGCCGCCGCCAACCGCAGGCGGATCGCCGTCCGGCGCAGCAGCGGCTGCCGCTGCCGCTGCACCCTCGTCGTGGGGCCTCCGACAGCATGGCGGGCTGGCCCGCGACGCGACCGACGCAGAAGTGAGCAAGGTACGCCGTGGACCGACGCGCGCAGCGCCGCAGCGCCGTCTTCCTCAGCAAGGTCGAAGCCTAGCATGTCAGCAAATTCGTCGATCGTGGCTGCCGCGAGCGGGTAGATCGACTTTGGGGCCTCGTCTGAAGTCCGAATGCCACGCGCATGCAGGCGCGCGACGCGTCGGGGAACGCGGGTAGGGGGCATGCATGTATGTACTGGGCAGGATTCAACCGCGCCTAAGCACTCGATTTCACGTTCCCCCGCAGGCTACGACGTGCCGCAAGCGACGCAAAGTTCATGAAAGGCAAACAGCGCTGGTACGCGTGCAACACGGTTCACGAAGGCCACAGTGAGTGGCAGAGGGGACGCACAATTGAAGCTGCCCGAAGCTCTCAGTGAGGTACAGCCCCACCGCCTGAAACCCTCCCTGAAACGTTCCACAGCCACCGAAAGGCACTCCGATAGGGTCGCGAGTCCTGGCTCGCGGGCTGCACAACAGGGAGTCGCCGTGAGCGTACCGCCTTGCTGACTTGCCAAACTTGCTGGACTTGCCGCTCAAGATCAACACAGAGCCGTGAAGATGCTTAAAACAACGTGGCAGAAACAGCGCAAGAAGAATTTGTGGCGATCCAGACATGTTTTAGCCGCAGAGCGACCCACCATTGCGGTCACTTCGGCTGCCAGTTGATCTGACAGGCGCATCTGGTACCATGCTCCGCGTCCGATCATCCGGCTCCTCCATGGTGTCAATCACTCGTCAAGTTATCAGTGAACTCGGGGTTTTTGGGCTCTGGGGCCCTTGACAGACGCCGTTTCAGCTTTGCCAGTGCGCCGGCCGGCCGTGGCGGCACTGGTTTGGCTTTCGCCAACGGCACTGCGACGAGTCACACAAAGGAGGTATAAGCTGGAGTTCGCGACACCTATGAGAACGTAGGGCGAGGATGAGAGCGGGCCCCGAGGTTGACGCAGACAATTCGGCGACTTGCGCCCGCGAACCTCGCGTCGTGACAAAATGCCTTAAAATGCAGGTGGCACGCAACTTCGCCATACCGGGCTATTTTTAAGCGTGGAGGCGGTGCAGGTTGGGCACGCGGGAGTTGTGCCTGGGGTCACTGGCGTCTCTGGGCTCGCAAGGAGAGCGCTGTCGACCATCAAGACACCTACTGCAGGGACGCGTCCACTCGCGGCCCCATCCGTAGGTGTCGCGGTGCTGGTACAACGCCTTCAAATCAGTACGCATGTCAACAATTCTCAGGGCCTGACTTTGAAAATATTTTGCTAATGCGTCGTGTGGTGGGGGGCCGCGAGCACCCGAGAGGCTGAGACGATGCTGCGCAAACCCGCAGCACCGTGGGGACACAGCAACCCAAGCACAAAGGACAGTGCAAGAAATTGACATAATCGAGAGTCGTGGCGGCGAATTCGCGATCGATTGAAAACTGTCTCTCTCCATCTCATGTTCACCCTAGACTGCACCTACGCACAAGCGTGGGTTTATGACGTATGAAAACGTCTATGCACATCAAATCTTACTGCCTGCGCGGCTTGCATCTCGCATCGTTTGGCTGGCGGTCGGTGTGCTACAACCGCATCTTGCACGACCACGGCGCCTTCATGATAAGGTCACAGATGGTGCCCACCAAAGCCAGCCAGTGAAGCAAGCGAGCCCCATTCCGTGGAGCTGTGGGGAGTACGCATCCGCAACGACAAAGATAGCAGTCAGAGAAGCCGACATTCTTGCCACCTTGGCTGTGTCTGACGTTTGCTTCGGCGTAAGGCGAAACCCCGCAACGAAAAAAGGCCATCAGCCCCGGTGCATCTGAATCTGCGAAAACTTGCTCTGCGCAGAGCAAGCTGCTAGCATCCCTGCTGCGTCCCACTCCAGAATCCGGGGTATCCTGCTTGGGTGTTGAGGTATTGCTCTGTACTAAAATGCGCCTGCACATCTCCCTAAAGCATCTGGAGCAAAGAGATGGCCTAGCACAGTGGCGAGGGGCATAGGATGCAACGTTCGGTGGTGCGCCGAAGCAGAAAGCGCAGCTTTGCAGCTACAGCATTGTCGGCGTTTGCACCTGGCCACCTGCATAGAAAGTGTCTCTGTCCGCATGATAGAGCGCAGACCTTAGTACTGCCGTGCAGGCACTGCCCCTGGCTGATGCAGCGCTCAAGCGTGGCGCCCGTGTTGCTTTGACTCCTCAGATCATGGGCTGCTTCAGGTTGGTGGGCGCGTGATCTGTACAGCTGTTCCGCAAAACGTTGGTAAACAATCTCATGGCGTCGCGGCACATCCATGACCTCCTCCGCAGCAGTGCTGCCACAACTGCAGCTGCTGTGGACCACTGTGGCATGGACACGAGCCAAGTCACCGGGGTGGGGTGTTGAAGCTGTGACTGTGTGCTGGACACTTCAACCGGAGCGTGCCCTTGTGCCCTTCTGTCCGCAGCGGAGAGTGTTTGTCCATGTCAGCGCCGATTCTGTCGCTGGCTGCCTGTATCTGAAGTTCCGGGCTCTTCGGAGATCCGGACGCCTGTGGGACCACGCTATCAAGGCACAAAGGCGCAAGAGATTTGCAAAGGTTACCTGCTGACGTTGCAAGTTTGGGCAGCCGACCCGTTCCGCTTGGGACACCTGTATGCAGCGGGTGCTGTGCTGGCGTCTGCCCTACGGATTGCCTGGAAATGGTGCACCACGTGGCATGAAAGCAATGCACAAACTGACGTCCAACGCGCAATGGTAAAGGGCGAGCCACTTACCTCCGGACGCGCAAGGTGCGGAGTGCATCACGTTTGTATATGCGTATTGGATCGTGACGAAACCCTGGCCACCCCGATCACGTGGCCCCTTTTAAAAGTTGGATCTAATCGTCACCACCTTGGTCACTCTCAGATCTGGCATAACCCCGCGGCCCACAGCGTGACGATCGCGGCCCGGCGCGGGCCGATGAACAGCAGCCAACCGCGTACCCGCCCGGCACGCACGCCTTTACTCGTTTGCGGCATGCTTTTTGCGTCACTCAGTGCTGCTCTTTCGTTTTTTTGTACGTCTATCAGGCTGGCTGTCAGGCGATGGTGGCCACGTGCCGTTTTTGCTGCTCAGCGCGACCGTCAGCGTTGCTTTCCCCCCCGGCGCAGCCCGCACTGTTGTGCTCACAGAAGCATTAACAAGATGCAAAGGGCGTGAGTGCGCTTGCGGAAGGGCCGCCGGAGCGCACTTGCTTGGAGGCTGTCAGCACTGTCAGAGATACGACTGCAGCTCGACGCGGAACACCTGCCTCGCACTCGCTGGGTTGCGCCGCCATAAAACCCATCCTCTCTCTGGCCGCAATTTGCACTCGCAAGGGATGCTCAAAGGTCGACACGGTGTCTTCCTGCGCGAGCGCCCGGCGCTCTTCGCCTTTTTGATAGGATGTTTGAGCCTTCAGCGACGCAAACGGAAATCTGGCTCGGCCCTCGACTCCAACGAAATGGCCTCGTCCACGCTGCCGAGGCGGGCCAGCAATTTTTTTCTGCACATTGAAAAGACAGCGCGCAATTTCAGGTGGGGTTTAGGCGCGGGGCGATGTTGAAATGCGCTCGGTTTCCTTGAGTGACTGCTGGTCCACCCGGTCCCGCGCTAGCCAATGCCTGCCGCCCGCTGTAGCAGAAAGAAGCACATGCATATCGAGTGATCAGGTCTGCACGGGCTGCTAAATTTGCGCGCCAGCGTCGCCCCGAAAAGCGTCCGCATAGTTTTTGGTGCTTGCGAGTGGTTTTGCACATGTCGCCACCACCCTGGTGGCCGTAGTTGCGCCCCCCGAATGGCTTGAGGGCCGTGCGGACGTCGCTGGCGCGGTGGGATCGCGGAGCGCTGCATGCAACTGCGCCGTTCACACGACGTTGTTGAACCGCTGGCGCTTCACGCACACATGCCCTGCCACATGCCTAACGCATGGCGTGGACTTTAACCCACCCTACCATAGTGTTGTCTCTGCACGCTACTTTCATCTCGGGAGATGATGACTGGCTAAAGTATACCCATGCGTACTCTCGAGTGCCTATGCGTCAACTCACATTCTGTGAATACACCTGCACGCTCCTCCTCCTGCCGACTCGAGACAAAACGCTTGCAGCAGCGTGAGCTCGCACTGCCTGACCTGCTGCATGTCTCGCAGGGCCGCTATCGCGCCGCTATCAGTCGTTCTCGTCGGAGCGTGCCGGTTGTCTACATCACTTTCTTTCCACTGCCGAGGCCGCTACAGAAGGGGGGTCGCGACTGACCGCTCGTTGGATGATTTGACAGCGCTGCGTTGCACAGTGCCCCCCTGCAAGCCACCACGGGAGTGCCCTCAGGTGCCGATGCTGGCGATAAGGGGGTGCTTCCTGTTGCTCTGGGGTGGCTGTTTCGAGCTTCTTTTCGACCAACATAAGGATTGACGAGGCCGCTGGTGGGGCCAGTGCTAAGCACACGAGCGCAATGGTCTACTGAGGACGGGAAGGGTGCAGCCAATTGAAATCGAGGCCGGCTCAGATCATGACACAGCAAAGCGACTCGGAGGGCCCCAGCCCCCGATCCCGAAGCCACAGCCATAGATCCTGACCACGCACACCAGCGGCTTGCGTCGGAGGCGGCGGCTCCTCCGGGCACACAAGGCGCAGCCGCTTCTAAAGCGTGCCACTTTGCGGTAGAAGGGCGGCGGAAGACCCCCACAAAACCTAAAAAACCTGCCCCCCGCTTCATAGCTTCTGATGCCAAAGAAAAGGCAGCGCGCCGGAGCAGCTCAAAGCTGAACACCGCGCAGTGTGCGCCTGTCCCAGTGGGGCACCAGCAACAGCAGCGCTCACCAACAGGACCCCCGGCGGGGGCGCGGCTGCGGCCCCGGGCCTGTGGCGCTGCGGTCCGGCCGGGGCCACAGTCCACTTTGCCTCCTCCGCCGTGCTCCCGCCCCCTGCAAAGCGCTGGGCCGGCGGTGGGGGGGCGGGCGGCGGCGGCGGCGGCGGCGGCGGGTGCCCCCTCGCCCCCCCACCCCCGGCCCGCCGATGCAGAATCAGCGCACGGTGGGGAGGCGCCACAGGGGGGCCTACATGGAGGCCCCCGACTGGAAAAGGCGAAGGTGCGCGGGTCCGTGACCGCAACGTGCCCCACATGGCCTCCGGAACCCATGGCCAACTCCTTGCGAAATTTTAGATACATGTAGCTAGTCATCCAACGTGCGTTCCCTCGTTGGCGTTGGCTCTTCGCAGGCGGGCTGCAGACCCAGCGGCGCGCGGCATGAATGTTTTAGATCTCGCAGTCACGTGCTCCCGCCTACAATTGGGTACTTTGATCCCCCCCCACGTGACGCTGTAGCCCCAAAGCGCCATGCATGATGTATCCCAAGCACTTACATTCAACACGTCGTGCACATTTTTTGCGAAATGAACCCCCAAACGTGCAGGCGGCGGGCAAAAAGAAACTGAGCGCGCGGTCCTCGTTAAAAAAACCCCGCAAGTCCTCACTGATCTTGGGGCCCCTCGTGCACATGTGTCCGCGCAGCGCTTTGTCCTGCGGGGCCCACAGGCTGATACAGCTACAGGCGGCAATCCCGACTTTTTTAGAGGAGCACCAGGGGTTTTGGGAGGGGTGAGGCAACTCAGTTCGACCCTGAGACGCACCAAACCCAGCACGCCTGGCCACTCTTGCCAACTTCAACGAGAGCATTAGGGTCGGCAGGGCAGCTGGACATGACAAATCCTTGCAATGGAAGGGGGGGGGTAATGTTGTGTGTGCAACCCGGGCCCCAGCGAGCGCGGGCGTGGGGCTTGCTACCCCCAACACAAACGAAAGTGTCTGCGAGCGTGGGAATCTCCCGCTCCCCCTGTGCGGTCACTTGTTGTCAGTGGTCCCCAGCGTGTTGAATTGTCCCCTTTCCCCCCCGCGCACTTGTTGCGCTGACTTGTGGCCAAAGATCGACGCCCCCGTTGTGCACAGCAAGAGGACAGCCCCCTCAGCAGCTTAAAGGGGAGGGGGAGCCGCAAAAGCTTTTGGGCCCAAAGTGATCCTCTGGGGGTCGGGAAACGCAGCCATGGGCCACCCCCTGCTGGAACCATGCTCGGCCAAGTCCCCCGGCTACCCGCAAGAAAACACTTTATCACCGCGCAAGCCTCCCCATGGACGCCGCTCTGCTTGGACGGCCAGCGTAGCAGGTGGCGTGGGCCGTTCGGGGGGAGGGGGCGCACCAAGCGGGACCCTTAGCACAGCTGCCCGCCTCTCAGGTGCGCCGTGAGCCCCTGGCGCGCATTTTCTTGTTTTTTCCCGTGATGCAAAACGCACAGAAAATCCACGAAAATACCTCGATTTTGGAGGTCGTGCGGGCAAGAGGGATTTGAACAACCCGTGCCCGCATTTTAGCCACTTGGCTGAGTTTTCTGCTGCGGCCGCATACATCGGGGGCCAGCGTTTTTACCCCCCAAGAGCAACGTCGCAGAAGTCCGAACCCCAGCATCTCGCCGTCGCCGCCCCGAAGCCGTGGCTCAACCGCCACGGGCAGCCTGACACGCCAGCGCGCTGGCGCGCTTTCAATCTCGCTGCGCTGTCAAACCGCGGCGACCCTTGGCCGCGCGGGGCGCCGTTGCGGTCGATGCCTCGCCAACCGCGCTGCTACTAAACACGCCGCTGTCCGGCAAAGCAAGGCATCCCGTGACGTAGCAGCCGCATCATGAGTACACATGGCAAAGGAAGTGTTTCGCCATGCGTGAGCTTTGGACCCGCTCAAGCGCACCGTGCAGATGCTGCGTTTTCACAGTTTTCTTCTCAGTGTTTGCGCGCAGTCACGAGCTCTTTTGACGGCTTGGCGTCCGGTCGCACAGCGCGCCCCCCGCGCCGCTGGATCCGGCGACGATGCAGGTGGGAAGGCAGGGTGAGTTTAAGATTTTGTTTTGGTCGCTTGGAGCTGGATTTGCAGAGCCTAGCCCCGTAACTGACCTGCTCAGGGCCGTGGAGAATGAACCCTTCGACACTTCAGGAGGCGGCGTGGTAGAGTTCTCTGGCTGAATCGAAGCACGGAAGTTGCAACGTCCTGCCGCAGGGGCACGAAGCGCGTGGAAAACTTCGCACGACTGCTGGCTAACGAAGGTTTCGTCGCTCGTCTTTGTGTCGTTATTCTCGCTTGGCCTCAGCCCCTCTGCTGTCGCTGACCGGTAGGAGGGCCCGTCCATGGAGTCCACGAGGATGCCTGTTTTCGGTGCGTCCGGATAGCCAGTGGGCTTTACAGAGTGAGCGGGATACGTACTCAGCGCCTCTCGCTATGTGAAACGCACATCACCACCATGCTGCGCTTGTGACACACGCAAACCCGCAAAGCGAGATAACCTGGGAGCGGAACCTTGACAAAACATGGTGCAAATAGCCCCTAGTCCCCCTGGATCATCACCTCTTGGCATCTCACTGCTGCGCGGCTCAATCGGCTTCAACGCTTCCGAAAACCTCTCTTTTTAGAGTTTAGACGTTGTGCCTAACTGAAAGGCGTGCGTAGCAGTCCCCTGCCATTCACGGCAGCGGTATGCACGGTACCCGGTCGCGTGCTGCCATACAGAACCTTCACGCATGCTCCGTTATGCAAGTGGACACGAATCAGCACTTTGAATGGACATTCTAGCCATAGCACTGGCGGCGCTCTTTTGTCACTGTTTGAGAGCCTTCTAGACGCGTCCCACATGAAATGTTTGAGCACGACCAACTGATGCTCAAGCAGCGCAAGGAGCCAACAATCCTCACAGCATGAAGTAGCAGTCGTATGCGCTTTTGGCGTGTGCACGTGTAAGCCGTAGCTGTGGAAGCTTGTCCATTCGCTTTCCGCAAACCAGGCAAGCATGGTAAGGAAGACCGCTTCGGGGGCCAAACAGGACGCGACAAAAAGTCATAAGGAGTGACGGCCTATTCGCATCTCGAACTAGATTCCGCGATCCCGGCGACGACGACGACGAGTGCGGGAGAGGGTGCATCTGTAGGGCCACAGCGAGCATCCTGAAGCGCGCAACCCGCGCCAGCGCAGCGCAAAGCAGCGCAGGCCCACCACAAACTACAATGGCGCTGAAGACGACTACGATATGGACATGGGCTTGTTTGAGCCTGTGGCCGTGCCGTCTCGTCTGTACGGAGCCAAAAAACCAGCTGACAGCGAAGACAAGAAGTGGCAGGCGGCACGGGGCGCAATCGTGGACAGGTACTACAGATCTGTTGCTGTGCAGCGAGCGGAGGCACTCTCTGCAAGCCTTACGCGAGTGGCAAAGTGGCAAGAGGCTGCTGTGCAGCAGCGATGCGAGCACTGCACCCTGGTCAAGCAGGCTGTGCTGGTGATATTTCTCTCCGCCAGCGTCACGTCACATTCCAGTGGCATGAGTGCAGTAGGTCCGCAGCCCTGCCGTGCTGTGATTCCAGCTCCCAGTGCTCGAGTGCAGGTTAGGGAGCCGAATGTGCAGTTCTCGCTGCCGACGAAGGTGCAGCGCACGCTACGGACCACATGATGACCGAATCTGCAGACAGTGAAGGAGCTGTTTCGCTTGCAGGTGCCAGCTCGCTCCTGTGGATCTGGACCCTTTCGAGCACGGGTGCTTCCCAGCCACTCCAGACCACTCCGTGAGGATCACGAAGCGCACCGCAGCACCTCCGGTGTGGGTCGATCTGGCAGTAGTGGAGTTCATGTGCACTTTGCAGTATCGAGGCGGCGGCGAGCCTTCCGACACAGCGATTGCAACTGCGCTCGTCAGCACACACGAGGCCGTGTTTGACGCAGCGCTTGCACAAGAGGGTGCGGAGCTGCGCTTGCTGTCGGCGGCCACAATGACGCGCTACCTGAGCGTCGTGTTGCGCGAGAAGAGGGTACTGGACATGCAGCTGCGCAAGGACATGCGCGATGCAGTGCATCCGCCCGATCAGCCAGGGGCGCTCATTGCCAGCTGCCCGATATGCTCGGAGGGCTGCAACTCTCGCATTCTTCCGCCTCCAGGAGGAACGAACGCGGACCCGCAGTACGAGAGCAGTGCGGATCAAGCCCCACGAATAGTGCGGCCAGTCGTGGTACGAAAGCCAGCGTGTTCATTGAATGGTCGGTCACAGATGAGCTGCCGATACATCGTTTTGTGTCATCTGTGCAACAGATGTAAAGGGTGCCATGTCCAGCAAGCATCTCTCACAAGCACTGAGAAGTCCTGAGGAGACAAGGACCTGTGCCTGGCGACACTATCCGAATGTAGTGAGTGTGTATGTGAGCAGTCATAACGCGCATCGCTGCAGATTTCTGGGGATGCCATGATGAAGTGCGTGAGCATTGAGGGGCGTGGCTTCCGCAGCAATGCGGCCGAGCAGAATGCCCAGCTCCCTGCTGGGCTCATCATCTCGGACATGGAGCGGGATCGGCTGGACACGGGACTTCAGGTGGAGCTGAAGCGTGCGGGTAGCAGATGCACGGCGTGCACCCACCACTTCAAGGCCGAGGGAGCCACTGGGTGCGCTCAAGTCGCAAACACGAGCTGATGGGTTCCGCAAGTGTACGTTGTGACAAGCAGAGCCGATTGTGTGGCACGTCCCACGCAGTGCCTGCTGCCCCCCTACCCCCTCTGCCGCCCGACACCCTCTTGTTGCCATCACATCTTGCGATTTGTGTGCAGAGGGCAGGCAAAAAAGAAGTGCGACCGCACGGGACTCTTCGGGCTCGTGTGCGATCACACCATCTTCCTGCAAGGGGCGTTTATGACGGCAGGCGAGAACTGGCGCTTTGCGACCATGCTGCTGCTGCTTCTGCTGCAAGCGTGCATTTGCCCGCTCGTGTTCTTTTACGACATCAACTGCCGCTTCGGTCCGCATTTCTTGAAGTGGCTTCAGGTGCACTCGGGCTTGCCGGACTTCATGAAGCTCGCAGGTGCGCTTATCCACATGCCGCTGCCCCCGTTCCACGCCTACATGCACAACACCGCGTGCCGGCGTGAGTTCGGCCTCGGTAACCAGAAGTTCCCAGCTTGGGGACGACCCTGTGGGGAGTCGACGGAGATCTTTTGGAGCCAGATGAACCGCCTGGCGCGCCTGAAGTTCTCCACGCTGATGTACTTCAACGTCTTCGTGGAGGGCCTCATTGCAGACATCAACTTTCGTCACTGCCGCCGGCTCTCGCAGTTCCTGGTGGAGCGCTGCAAAGTGCTACGAGCGCGTATAGCGTTGCAGGAGGACGAGCTGCTCGTCATGCGCACCTCCGTTGACGCACTTGTTTCTGACGCGGTGCGTACACTGGCATGCGTTCCAAGCAGCCGTGCAGTCCGCTTGCCCTGGATGTGACTTGCTTGATTGCAGCCGCGCATCCGAGATGGTGCGAGGTTTGTGCACCTCGGACAAACGCTCAAGAATGGCGTTGGCCACCAGGGCAGCTGCGTAGGCACTCGCAAGCTTACACGTGCTGAAATTCCAGGGCAAGCGGCCGGCCTTGGATCTGAGTTGGCAGTTTGCGACGAACGGCAGTGCACGTGGTGCGCTCGCAACCTGCGCAGGTACCAGCTTTCCTTGGTACATCTGCCAACACATGCAGGATCTCGAGGGCAACGAGCTCGCGCCCATACCGCTCTCGTCGGACATGGAGCTCGCGCTCGTGCGCGCAGAGCTGTACCACCTTGAGCATGGGGCGGCCGCTGGACCAATCCCCATAGACCTGGTATGCGCGCCTGCACGCACGGAGAAGGGCACCGGAGCTCAGATCTCGAGACTCGAGCAGCGTCAAAGGCGTCTAGAGCAGGACGTCCGAGCTGGCAGCGCATCCAGGCGCTCACTCAAATCGCAACCCTTCCAGTTGCTTGTGCTCTCCGTCTGTGCGCAGCAGGTATGCCCGTCGAATCAGCTGCATCATGTCGGCTACATTCGCTGGCATGGTAGCTCTCCATTTGAGCAAATGCGACCTGTCGTTTGCTTCAGAAGGGTGGAGAACCTTTCGTGCTGACCGCCGTGTGTGTGCCAATGCAGATCGTGCATCACACTCTGGCTATCCTCAAGTTGGCCGGAGAAGTGATGCTCATCACGCACAAGCTCCTGGCGCAGCCGCGAGACGGCCGCACTAAAAAGCTGACGGCGCAGAAGCACAGCATTCGCTCAGCCATCGAAAGGAAGATCAGCCTCGTGCTGCGCTGGCACCGTCACGGTCTGCAGCTCATCAAGTCGCCAGGCTTGCTCGCGGGCGTAACAGACGAGGTGACGCAGGCGTGGTTTGCCAACGAGTGGCTGTCTGCTGCAGCACAACGGCATGTGGAGGACTGCTGTCAGGACGCACTCGCAGCACTGCTGGGCCCTACTACTGAGCTCGGTGTGCTGCGCCGCTGGCTTGCAACTGCTTTTGAGAGCAGCCTGACATGGGTTCCAGTGGCCGCAGCGATTCGATGTCTCAGACCAGACTGCAAGGGCAGCATGCAGCTGGCCTACTGAGCGCAGTAGTGTGTCTGGTGCAGGTGCGCGCGTTCCAGGGTTGCTGCCATGGCTGCGAAAGGAGACATCGCACGCGCAGATCCGCTGCGTGCTCTTGGCTGACTTGGAGCGCAAGCTCGCTCTCGATCGCGGGGAACTCATGGTCAGAACGCAGAGCGATGCGCCGGCTCTGCTAGCGGCGCGGCGGCGCCGTGTGGACAATCTGCGCGAGGCTGCTGCTAGACTTGGTGCGAATGCGGGCCGCTCACAGCAGGGCCGCGCCAACCTGGTGCAGCGCGCAGCAGACGCAGAGGCGTTGCTTCTGAATGTGGACGAGGAGCGCTTGGGCACTCACGCGGCGCTTGGCCTTGCTACAGCTTGTGGTGCAGTGTGCGATGATTCAGACGCGGCAGGCAGCTGCAGCAGTGCGGTCAGCGACGGCGATGCCGACCTCCTGGATCTGGAGGACCTACGCGAGCGTCGGCTGCAGCGCAGGCTGGAGGCCGAGCAAGAGGGCGCAGCACCGTTCGAGCCTGCATTCCGGCTGGCTGATGAGAGCACTGCACCCGCATCTGCCTTGCCAGCACCGCAGGACCGTGGCACTGGCTCTGCGCTGCCGGCTGCAACATCCTCAGCAGGTAGCGTGCGACCGTGCCATCAGGGTGCGAAGGCGCGAGAGGAGTTGAGCTCGGACGATGACGTCCACGTCGTCGAGGAGGCAGGCTTCGCCAAGCCGCTCAATCCAGTCGCAGCGTGCGCCGAGCATCCGAATGCGGTTTTGGTGCGGCACGTGGTGGGTGAGTGCGCCAAGGAGCTGTACCCGGTGGACTTTCAGCAGGTTCTGAACGACCCGCGAAGCACACCCGTCGGCTGGCTTGGTGATGGCGTGATCAACTTCTGCAGCCTGCTCGTTCAGGCGCGCTGCTGTTGCTCTGAAGCGACGCTCAGCGCTTGCTCGGCTGCCGCGGCCTGAAGGCATTTGGAATAGCCCATTGGCGCTGGGCTGGCATGGTGCATGCTACGTGGCTCAACATGGACAATATTGTTGAAAGCTGTGAATCCACGCCTTAGCACTGTGGGTTGGCGGTTATGACGGCTCATGTCATTGTGCAGCAGCAATGCGACCTTGCACTCTGCAATGTTGGTGCGCGTGTGCTTGTGGCAGATTCACGAGCATTCGCCCTGACCCTGCCGGAAGGCAAATCCGAGCCATCTGACGAGGATCTGGCCAAGATGCTCTCCAAGAAGCACCTCAAGCCTACGCAGCAACGTGGCTTGCGCGGGGTGCTTGCTTGGGTCGCCATGCCCGTTTTCTTTGGACACCATTGGGTGCGCTGTGCTTCTCCTTCCACGCATGCACGACCACGCCCCTGCTTTGAACGTTCATTCCTGACGGGGGACGCGGGCAAGTCTAGGATGGCCTGGGGCTGCTGCCATCACGTGTTTGCGACACGTGCCGTCTGCAGATCCTGGGTGGACTGCACCTGCCGTCGCGCACGCTGCTTCTGTTCGACTCGCTGGAAGACCGTCTGGACGCTGCACCCGTTGCGCTGCGGGTGCTGCACACATTGGTCCGTTGGCATCACTGGAAGCAGAGTGTGCAAAGTGCAGCGCCCACACCAAAGGTAGGCAGCTCAGGATCTTGTTGGACCCCTCTCGTTCTTCCGCCCCTCGTGACTGGCTGGGTGCCTTGTTGCGTTTCGATGCGCACTAGGTCTTGTCGTGGCAATCGTATATTACACATGGCACAGTCAACAAGCAAACATGCAACTCAACATTGCACAAGCGCCCGATCGAGCCGACCACACTGCAACGGCCTCCAGGACTACACTGTCCTCAGCAACGTCGCCGTTGCGCTGCCGGGCATGGCCACGCCGCCCGCTTTCCCTCCGCGCCCAACGCTGCCTCAGGGCGTTGAGCTGCGTCAACACGCACCGCTCCCCGCGGCGCAGCAGCGAAACGGCAGCGACTGCGGTATCCACGCCATCGTCAGCTTGAGGCGTCTCTGCGCGGCGATTACTTCCGCGTGCTACAGCACGCTGACCACCAGCGACCCGAACGTTGTGACCAACGTGGTGACCGCAGCTGGGCTGCAGCGCGTTGCGCCCTCCCTGCAGGCACGAAAATATGTGGCAGCGTGTCTATTGGACGCAGACATGGAATTGAGTGTGCAGGATCTCTGGTAGAGAGATGGCAGTTCTTGGGTGCACACCTGATTGCCGCTGCTTGACGTAGACAGGAGCTTGCGCAGAAACTGGGTTGAAGCATATTCTTGCGCGACTGCCTCTGAAGGGACTGCGCTGCATGCATTGCAAGCTCGATGCGC
Organism: Conus ventricosus; assembly: GCA_018398815.1. Taxonomy (NCBI): domain Eukaryota; kingdom Metazoa; phylum Mollusca; class Gastropoda; order Neogastropoda; family Conidae; genus Conus; species Conus ventricosus. The sequence goes on from JAFLJL010003513.1 coordinate 15,788, forward strand.
CACAGAAGCTGAATGCACTGCCGATATCAGCTGAGCTTGAGACAGCCGACAATCTGACTTGACCAAGCAGGACAACATCAAGCGCGCTGCAACGGCGGCGACTGACAAGTTCTTGCGTGGTGACAATACAAGCAAATACAAGTACACGTGCATTGTGCTTGGTACTGTGCCACGTTCACGTCTTAGCCGACGTGGCGTGCGGATGTGTCAATGACGCACGGGACTGGCGTGCTGCTACTTGACATTTCGCATGAGCACTGTTCGCCAGCGACAAGTAGTCCTTGCACAACCAACAGCATGCACCGTGCACCTGTCCCACAGCTGGCACACTACTGCAACCCAACGCACCTAGCATGACGTGTCGAACTGCACCGGCGCATTCCGCTTTGCCCGTGTTCGGGTGCCACGGCGGGGGTCCGCTTGCAGCGGGTGCCAAGGCTGCGGCTGCAGGAGCAGCGTGCTCGTCGATCTCAGGGTCCTCCTCCACCGGCGACAACGCTGCAACCGTCCGCCGTCTGCGGCACGCTACACAAGCTCAGCAATGCCTCGGCAGCCTGCGTTGTAGAGGGGCCTGCACATCCAACCTTGCGATCACCTGCCGATGTCCAAAAGCTGCAAGCCTGCAGCCTGCCGCCTCTGAAAGACTCACATGGTCAGAAACGCGTGCTGAGCCTGTTGCGGCCAGGCGATGCAAACAGACATCGCAAGCATGTGCATGTCCACAAGCAAACGGACGACGCAGGAGCTCACGGCCGTCACGACTCACGCACCACACGGTGCGCCACTGTTGGTAGCCTGCGAGCACGTAAGTGCTGCGGCATGATGCCGTGCTGTGCTGCCTGCGGGAGTAGAGGCCATGCCCCTTGGCGCAGCCCTGCGTGCGCCCCGCTGATCACGTAACGTGGTGGTAGCGGTGAAGTTCAAGTCATCCAAGCTGGAGGGCGGCTCTACATAGTCCACCTGCAGGCATATCTGAAGGCCACCTCAACTTGTGATTCCCACTGCGCCGCATCCGGCGAAGCACACTGATACACCGATGATCCTCACATCAGCAGAGCATTGGCCACCGTGCAGATGCCATGGATTGCCGCAGCGAAGTATCACAACTGGCACCTGCTCCTTGTCGATGAGCGCACCTTGCGCTTCTTGCGGCCCCGGTCTTTGATATCCTCACGCCTCAGCCACGCTTCCGAGCGCGTCAGCGGCACCTCTGATGCGGACTCGTTAATACGGGCACTGCTCTGCGCAGCTATACGGCCGCGAGTCGCTGTCCCATCCACATGCATGGCCTGCAACGGTGCAGCCTCTGCCGCGCCTGCTCTATCCGCACCCTGAGAGCACCACAGATCTGAGCAGCTGCCCTGCGTCGCATGGCAGCGTGCAAGAGTGTACATCGTGATGATATTATATTTCGGATGATGAGCTGCTGCACACCGCATACTGCTGTACTATGTACAATACTGTACTGTACTGTACTATACTGTACTGTACTATACGCTTACTACTGTACACACCGCATGGCAAGCCGAGCCATGGCATCCTTCCCACATGCAATGGTTGTGCAGCTGAAAGGCCACACCACGTCGTCCTCCGACGATGCACGACTGCTGCTTTGACTGATCGTGCTAGGCGACGTGTCCGCTGAAGTCGCGCCCGATAGAGCTGCCGCAGACTTTTTGACGCGAGCCGCCTGCCTTCCCCGAGCCTCTTTTATGAAGCCGGCCGCAGGCACGTTGCCGGTGGCACCCTTTGAGCGCACGTATGCGTCTGCTGCGCGCTGAAGCCGGTCCATGTGCTTCTGGCCGTCCTCTACACGAACCATTTGCTCTCATACCGTCGCCACGACAGGTGTCAGTTTTGCATTCGTAGCGCGTTTCGCACTTGCCCCCCTGGACAACGAAATCGTGACTACCCATGTAAAATCGCACCGATACTCTTTATCAAATAGTGCATGCTCGCGGCCTCACGGGCATCAGGGTGGTCGGGCAGTACGTGCAGCAGCCTCTTGATGTCGTCGACGTTCATGCCGGCAATCTCCATCGCAGGAACGGTAGGGTGGTCCCACAGCGCAAACTGTGTACGCCAAAGCGCACACACTGCACACCCTGAGCACCTGTAAAGTCTCGAATAATTCAGAAACTGCCTGTGTGCGCTGCTTGTTGCTGGCACGTGAGTAGCCGGAACACGAACAGCTGCATACGTGCCTCACTGTTTGGATGCCCTGCTGCTATATCGAGAGGACAGCAGGCCAGCATGCATAATACGTACGCTTCCAAAGGAAAATTTGGTGGCAGTGTGGCTTCTCACAGAGCCACAGCGCACCGGTGGCCCTGCTGATGCACTTGCATCTTGGTGTCTTTGCGCTTCGCCTGCTCCCTTATTTGGTGCCAGTCCGCATCTTCGAACGCCTCAAGAACATAGGCGCACTCTGAAGCGGCGACTGCAAGCAGAAACTGCGTTGATCCTACGCGAAGCGCTGATGTTGCATGCATTCGACATGCCAAGTGCGTCGCCCAAGCTCGCTGAGCCATAAGCTGTGCAGCTGGCCCGGGGAGGCTGCCGCGCACAGACACAACATGAGCAACATGTTCAGGAGCTCTGGCATGATGCTTGGTAGAGATAGGGGACGGGACGTACTTGCTTTGCGGACATCGTCCACGATTGCAGTGCCTCGCTCGTCCGCCGTGAGCTTTCTACCCTGCTCGCCAACCGTAATCATGGCTGCTTCGTACTTGGCGGCAAGGCCCACCACGTACTTGGAAACACGCCGCTGAAGCGCAGCAGCGGGGTCTGGGGCAACCGCAATGCCCTCGTGCGTGTGCGGGCTGCAGACGGTCTTCCCCACATTGGCGATCAAACCCTGACCCTCCACCCACTCCCGGCGTGCCTCGTCATTTCCCTGCGCCCATATGCTGGCCGCATCGCTCTCCATACGCGCCACCATGTTGCGGATAGCGCTGCGCCATGGGGCTGACAGTTGTCAGAGTCTTGCCAGAGGATGTCACTGTCATCATAATGGAGAAGACACTAGGACTCCACGCGCGTGCTCGCATCTCGGATCCAGCGGGCATGGCGTCGGCCACGGCATCAGCCCATGGTGGCTTCTGGACAGAGGCCGTTGCAGCCTCTACTGCCGCACCTCCTCCTGCGGGTGCGCTGGTGCCAGCAGCACTCGTAGCTGCACTGTCCTGCCGATTGCCAAGCTGGCGCACTGCAGCTCCAGCATCGATGACGTCTGCAGAACGGTGCACCCCAAGTTGCTCAGTGATCTCAGGATCAGAGACGCTGATCAGAGACGCTGCGCTAATTGTCAGTAGCGGACACATCTGAATATTGATGTACGCGAGCGGCAGCATGTGCTTGCGCACCCCATGCTGTGGTAGAGCCTGCGGTAGCATGACTCGGCGGCAGCCCGTCCCAGCGGGACCCGCACAGAACATGCATCGGACCTCGAAATAAGCCTGTGTTATCAACACATATTGCTCCGCAGACCTTTCGCCATTAGCAGGAAGCGTGCACACACCACAGGACCTGATGACGTCGTTAGCTGCAATTGCCTTCTGATGGTGCAGGTTGTGGTCAAGCAGGGCGTGATGCTCTGCTTCTAGGCATGCGCATCTGTATTGGTGCGTCTGATGGTAGGTCTTGAACTGCTCGCAGACCCTCGAGCTGTAGTCTTTCAGCTTCTTCTTGCTGGATGCCGCCATCTTCGCCTCATCATACTTTTCCCGATCGCAAAACGTGCCGAAAGAACAGCCGCTGAGCGGGTGCGCGCAATGCAACGTGTGCATTCCTTCCGCTCGCCGCGCGCGCTTAGAGCTGTAAGCAGACACCTTTGAGGCCTTTCTGCGTTGTTCATGCTGATGCACGGTGCTGCCCGATGAACCTGCGTCCAAGAGCGAGCGCACTGTCTTTCGCAAGCTGTCGAAGCAACTAATCACGCAATCACCAACCACAGCTCCTTTCTAGTGCACAAGCGCGCATGGACCGCTCGGCCTTCCCGCGTTGGCACATAGCCAGAGCTGGGTGTGA